>JASANF010018160.1:0-36212 GCA_030248245.1 Trissonchulus sp. WLG1_4
TTAATATCACACCAAAATTTCTGTCGGTGAAAGAGTTGCGTCGTTCAAAGAGTTACGTCGGCAAATATATATGTTACGTGCAATCATCTGCGTCTGTGTAGTTTGCTGATTGTAGGACTCAGTTTAATTAATTGCGTAGTCTTCCTGTAAAATCAGCTTATTACATGCTCAAGTCTATTACACGACATAAGACGTTATTATAATAGTCTTCAAAAAAAATTGTTACTGAACTGGTTTTAAAAATATTCATTTCCGTTGAAACAGCAATGTTAAAGTGGGACCCGCAAACTTTATCGGGCAGGAAAGATTGGTACTCCTAAACTTCCTATGTGCATCAAAACTACTAGAAGTGCATTTTCATTTGTTTTTAAAGAAAAAACTACTAAATTTATCTTTTATGCTCAATAATTGAAGTGATATCAGCCACAAGAGGAAATATAGACTGTGTCATTAAAGTCCAAACGTTCCTATTAGGCTAGAAGGAAACAATAAACGGCTGTTATTGATTTTACGAACTTTATAGACGATTAGATTGTGACATAAAAGATTTTTTATGTATTTTCTTCTGAAAAAGTTCAATCTGCCCTTAAATTCATTCGAATTGTTTTTTACTTGATTGAGAGTTAGCTGCGTACTATAAGCTCTTTATTCTCGTTAGTGTTCAGATACTTAATCCGCTAAAGTCCCTTTTCCTCAGTGGGTATATCACACTCAAATCTACACATAAACCTCAGTGCACTTTTGATTCGTGCATTTGCTACTGAGTTTATGTACATAAATAAATAATGTGCAAAAAGTTTTACGAGTGACCGTTTCTGCAACCGAGCGGTCCAAAACTAGCTACTGATTGGGCTGAATTTTGGCATTACACAGACACTTTGTTAACGCAATAACCTTTTGTGTAGATTTGTAAAAAACGTCTATAGCAAAAGCGAAGCCGCAGTGTCTGTAGAGGTTGCTAAATCAGTGACTTCTGGTTTGTATTATTACTTAGGCCAAAAGGCTAAATTTCAAAAAAATGAAGCAATCATGGCTTTATGCTATTTACCTTTGTGAATAAAAAATTTTCTGGCAAGGTTCGGATTTTGCTCATTTTTTAGGATATTGTACACAATGTACATAGTTTTTTCGTTGACTATCGTAAATAGAGTGATAAGGTACCAAGATACGGCTTTTTTAAGTCTACTCTGCGCTTTGACTACTTGCTGTGCCTTTTAAGGAGAATTGTTTGAGATATTTAATTTAATGTTACTTTTACATGTCGTTTTTAGAAAAAATTCTAGAAAAAACTTTTTTTAATTTAGCTAGGAACCTCACTGCGGTGACGATATTAAAAATGTATGAGCCAAATGCAGAAAAGGTGATTATTTGTGGCACCGTTAGATATGAACTGTGATTACCATAATATTATGTCATTTTCTTGAGGAATTTTTCCCAAGTAAATTCTGACAACTATCATGTATATATGTATGTACAACGGTAAATGACATAGTCGTGTTGCGTATTCTAAGCAATGAAATTGACATGAAATAACACGAAAAAGAGGCAGCTCATTCTATTACTTTTTTTGTTTTTTTGTTTAAATTTTTTCTCGGTAGCACGATTTTTCAACAACTTTTCCTTATGAGTTCTGGGGGGGGGTTGTTGCCATAGTTCGTTAAGAGTACTCCTCACACGCTCCTGTGTACCCCCCTTCCACCCAATGCCGAAAGGAGAAAGAGAATTTTCTGCGTGTAGAATAGAGGGTCCTTTTCTTACAACAAAAAATATTTCGTCGGACAGAATGTCGAATGCTTACAATAGAGAATTAAGGTTGTTTGTGTGAAATAGGCGGTGGCTTACCGTTAGGCAGCCTGCTGTTGCCTTTGTTGGCTGTTGGCGATTTTTTACATTTGTCGCTAAAGTCTGACAAAAAATAGGTGCACCATTTGAGAAAATGAACCAGGTGATTTCATTACGAAAAGAATAGATTTTGACTATCAAGAGTACAGCAAGAGTCGCAGAACTCATGTCTCTAAATAAGCATGTAAGTGGCGCATCTATTTTTTGACAGAGTTTAGTTTGGCAGCTTTATTTTTTTTAGTAACATCAGTCGATCTTGGTTGCTGAATATATAAGTTGTGGACTATATGCATATTAATAAATGTTTGAAGTCAGGTGAAAAAACTATCCGAAAATTTGGCATAATTTTAAGCTGAAATTTACGAACTGATTGGACCTAATTTATGAGTAACTTGAGAAACAAAAAAGCCACTTGAAAACAGCTGAGAAAGAATGATGAAAAAAAGTGGATAAAAGCTGCTTTGAGTGGAACTAAAGTGTATGGTAAACATTTCCTAAGCTAATGAATGTGAAGTCAAATATCTTTTAGTTCAGTGACACTTATAAATTCCGTTTTTCGATTGAATAAATTCCGTTTTTCGATTGAATTTTTTCGGAAACAATAGCTTATGTATTTTCAGTTAATGATAAAGCAATCAGTACTAGTTTATGGTGAGCTTATATACACTAGGGTTCTTTTGATCGTGGAAACTGCATCAAATCAAATCTAGTGTTTAAATAGATTTTTGAAAGTGCCGAGTCAAATCAACTCAAATCAATTGTTTTTGAGAGTGGTCACATCAAATCAAATCAAATTAAAAATACGTCGCATCAAAACAAACCCTAGGGTTGTTTTGATGTGAAAACTGCATCAAATCAAAACTATAGTCTGACCAAAAAGTGTATGTACGGAACTTCATTGCTTCATAGCAGCTTAGTCGTTTGAGGTTATCCCCATAATGTATATATCATTCGAAAGCATTTTTGATGGAGATTTTCATGAAGTTAAATTATTTCGGAACATTTGAAGTTAAAAATTTTAATTCAAATAAAATCGATTTTTTCCGCTGAATTATAGGAAACCTAATGTATTAGATACCATTCGATAGCCCATTCCATTCTGCGTCTAATGATATATACAACATCACTATAGCATGTACGTGTCAAAAATTATCGAATTTTTTTAGTTTTGATTTTTCTATTGAAAAACGTGATTTTTGGCCCGTTTTATTCGCTGTAACTCAGCAAATACTCAACCAAATCTGATAAATGTTGGATGAATAGACGCGCTGTGACCTCGCACAGTCTGTGAAAGTAATAAAATTTCAAAATTTGATACTAAATTTTTCAATATTTGTCAGGTTTACAGTCATTTTTCAGCAATTTTTGTTCAAGATTAGTTAAAATAATTGTTACCACAATAAAGTTCAGTTCTTTGTCTTTCATTTGATACCAAAAACATGTGCTTTTGATTGGATTGAGCAAAGTTATGCAGCAAAAAGATATAGCTGTTTTCATTACTTGTCAAAAATTAGTGCTTGATGACATGCATGTGCATGCGTTCAAATATTCTACACGCTGATATGCGTGTATAAATTTTTGTTGGGCACACGCATAGACTGTGAATAATGATTTATTTTTTGCATAACTTTGCTCAATCCAATCAAAAGCACATGTTTTTGGTATCAAATGAAAGCCAAAGAACTGAACTTTATTGTGGTAACAATTATTTTAACTAATCTTGAACAAAAATTGCCGAATCAAAAATTTTGAAAGGGCCGAATCAAATCAAATCAATTGGTTTTTGTGAGTGGCCGCATCAAATCAAATCAAGTCTATTGAAAATACGTCGCATCAAAACAGTTATACACAGTTTTTAATCAAAACAAAGCTATAAAAAGACTTGCTTTGCCCAATTTGATAAGGAAAATTATTATTTGTACCTGCCAAAGTACTTCCATTTACCTCCCTCATTAATATTAGAAAGTACGTGCAAATTCCTCCCTACTGACCTTTGTGTGACCTTTGTTAGTCTGTACTCAGTTGATGTACACGGCTGATTACGTGTCCGCACAATATTGTTAAAATTACAATAAAAGATATGTCAAACGAGACTCAAGTGTTACCACAAACGAAAACAATAATTACTCGAATTCTCAATTTAAACCACCGTTTGAAGATCATAGTTGTACTATGCCCCCGGTTTTTGTCTGATTTGTGTGATGACGGCGTACTGTCATTCACTCGACTTTCATACGCTCGAGAAATATGTAATAAATTTCCAAAACAGCCAATATATACATTCGTTTGCGATTGCATCGTTTGAATTATGTCAAATTCAGCATTAAATATATTATTTAAATTAAATTTTAGATAAAATAATTCTAATTCATATTAATACTAAGATAAATTAATTCAAATTCTAAAATTTGAAGCGAATCGGTAAACCTAAAATTTTCACTTATACAGGTAGCCCCCCTTTAAGGTCACTAAGTGTGTGTGTTCGTGTGTACGCATGTGTCATAAGCCAGCCGTATTTACATTACAGTAAAGGTCACTAGGGAGGAATTTGCAAGTACTCTGTAATATTAGTGATGGAGGTAAATAGAAGTAATTTGGCAGGTACGAAAAATTACTATCCATTTGATAATGTCAATGATTTGTGGAAATATTACAGTTTGTTTGACCAAAAAGTTGTGAACCCCGAGTCAAAAGCAAAACATGTGACTTTATTACGAAAATGAACTAATTTTAGCCATCGAGAATACAGTAAGTAGCTGCTGTAATCATGCCACCTGTTTTTGTTTGTGTTCAACATTTTTTGGTCAGATTTTTTGCTAATTTAGTCAATCCAGTCAATCTAGCTTTATTTGTTTTTTACTGGATTAGTTTTGATATGCCCAGAATAGTGTAAACAAGCTAAGTTTTCGGCAAAAGTATTCAGTAAGTATCAAGCATACACTTTTAAGTACAAGAGGCCATCGTAAACCTGTTGGGCCAGTAAAGTGCTCTTTCTGAATTTATATATTTCCCATAAAGTCTCTTTTTGCAGGCTTTGCATTGCAAAATCTCAAGTTTTTCAAGTCAAAAGCTTTTCACAATTGGAACTTAAAATGAAGATATTAAATGAAGATTAGGTAATAAATGAACTGCATGTTTGCTGATGAAATTATATTCTGCAAATTTAACTTGTTCTATTGATGTGTCCGTTTAGAAGCAGATAGTACTGTATTGTCGATTTTAAAAGGAAATATGATGTTACTTAGCAGTGAAACATCTAGGTAGGTAGCAGGGAGCTGTATCGTCAAGCGGTTAGTTTATTCGGCTGTTGACCGTGAACTGACATCGTCGATTCCTAGCAGCTCACTTTTTGTCAGACTTTTGTTTTTTCCAATACCCTTCTCAATAACAACGAAAGCACCAGTTTACTGATCAGGCATTTTAGTTGTGACAGACGCAAAGCTACGGTAAAAGATGTGTAAAACACACTCCGCACATTGACACTTCAACGCTAGCACTGCGTTAAGATACCAGAATCAAAATTAAAGACCTGTTGGCCTGTGGCCCAACAGGAAAAATACTCCTACAGCAGAAGCAGGTAGGTAGCTATCAATACAATTTTATGGTACTGTGATAAAAATAACCTACTTACTAGTTTCGCTGAGGTAATGCCAATGCCTGATGAGAAATGACTAATTTACTGATTAATGGTTCTAATGGATTTTAATGCATTAATATATCATCAGTCATGCCCACAAAATGATAGTTCCTCCAACGAAATCTACTAGATTTTCATTCGAACAAAACTGCTGCCTTAATTTACAACAATAACATTGTGTGCAAACTTAAGCTGAAAGTCTGGTGGTTTGAAGCTAGGCATGTATTCTTTTTGCGGATTAAATTAACTGGATTATTTTTGGTTCGAAGTTTAAAACAATTCTGCTGGTTCATTGTAGACCAAAGTCTGAACCCATTCACAAAAAATATATCGCCAGACTAAAAGTATTATATTTGTTATTCACGCGTAGTATCAGCGTGCATAACTAAGTTCGTTCAGTCTTACTATAAATACTTAAAATAATATGTACAAAATAAATAAATACTAAACATTATTTATGTGGTTTCAACATTGTAATTTCCCATCAACTCCCATATTCTGTACACCGGTTAGTCATTGATAACATTTTTGTGTTAAAAAAGGATAAATTTTAGTACTATAAACTGTTTTATTTCATATATGCCGTATATGTTTTTACACATTTTGACACACAACATATTTTTAGAGCGTATGCTTTTACAAGAACAGCGTATACTGCTACCAAGAGTACATAATAGCGTCTTACTCTATATAGAAGAAGAGTGAAACACTCTCCAACCTGCCTGTGTTCTAGCACAGGCAGATGCGTTAGTCATTTTCAGGCGACATGTTGACATTCTGTGCAACATGTGGCTGGCCAATCAGCGCGTAGATTCTCTGCGTTACACACTTTCGTATATAATCGCTGATGCGTTGACAAGCATTAAGATAGGGATAAAAGCTTAATAACTCATTATTTATTCATAGACTGCTTGCAAAAACATTGAAAAGGGTTTGCAAATACCTTTGGGGATATTTTGGCAAACTTTCAGCGAAATTGATTGAGAAACTTTTGAGATATAAACTTTTCTGAATTGCTTAAAAGTTTCTCAATCAATTTCGCTGAAAGTTTGCCAAAGTATCCCCAAAGGTATTTGCGAACGTTTTTAATATTTTTGCAAGCAGACTATAAATGAATAATGAGTTAATAACCTTTTATCCCTATCTCGTTTTATGATTGGAGCACGTGCACTGGCGTCTGGCCAATCAGAGAAAAAGAGCTTGCTTCTGATTGGCCAGCCACATGTTGCACAAAATGTCAACATGTAGCCTGAAAACGACCAGCGCATCTTCCTGCGCTAGAACACAGGCTGGCTGGAGAGTGTCTCACTCTTCTTCTATATAGAGTGAGACGCTATTATGTACTCTTGCTGCTACTTTTCACAGAACCATCGCCTTCCCATAAAAATGGTATTAGACATGTAAGTCCCTAAACTGCCTAACATTGAACAAAGTGAACACCTAAGAACACTTTGCTGACGTTCTTGACACGACCATAGACATCAACTAACAAAAATTTATCACGAAATATACGACAAAAGAGAAAACATCTGTTTTCATGGTCTTTACTAAATTTACATGGTTTTACAAATTTTTCCCTAGAGCCTGTTCAAAAATTCGGATTAACTGGATTTGATTAACTGAATTAACTAGAATAACTCAACACAGAAGCATGAGACCTTTCTCAAATCAGACACAGTTGCTACTCTGTGTCAAGTGCATAGACGTGCAAATTCTTGGAAAGATACTGAATTTCTATGTGCAGTTATTGTAGTTAATTCAGTTAATCTGAATTTGTGAACAGCCCCTTAGTAACATTTCACAAAACTGCCTTACAACACTTACATTAATGAAATCAATCGATTCGCATACTTATCCACTAATATCGACCATATTATCGACGATTTCATTAATCATTTTAGACAGCTAACACCTAAACTATTGTGTAAACGATGCAGTAAAATAAATTTGAAATCTCATGCACGCAAAATTATCAGCAAAAACAAACTATACTCGAAATACAAGTGTGAGTCCCCTAAGGTACTAACCAATTTATGCTTTACTAACTCTAGCACACAGTTTCAGGTGGGGACGGCGAAACCCTTTTATTTTTCTATTTTTGTCTATTTTTGTAATTTTTTTAAAATTAACTAAAAAGCAAATTATTGGTAGCAGATCCCCTGACGAGTCCCGTGCACCCTTAGTGGTCTGCAGAATCCGCACTACACCTTGTATATAACATACACACACTTAATTTGCACTTTTTGAACTTTTAAGGCGGGTTTACACGTTCAAACACGAGCAAACATTTGCTTGCCCAAACACGAGCAAACAGCACCAAACAAGGGTGTTTACACGATCAAACACAAGTAAGCAGTTCAGCAGCAAACACGGTACTCCAAGCAAAAATTTGACCAATCGAATTGAAGTATTGTCCAATCAGATTTAGTAGGGAAGTTTTAAAATTCCCGCTCAATCTTAGACAAACATTCATTTTGCTATGATTTCCTTGAAGCGGAAAGTTGCCTTTGCCCTAATTTTATTAAGTTTGACTGATCGTGTTGCCAAAAAAAGGCAAAAGCAATCTGTTTGGGTCAAAAATTGGCTGGCTAACAGATATGGTCAAGGTTGTTTGATAACTTGATCCGGGAGTTGCTAAACTTGCTAAAATAACATAAACATGTTATATTGTAAAAAAGTATGTGAAATATACTTTTTCCCACATACACATCCACACACATGTACAAAAAAACAGAAATCAGCATCAGCCTACAAATTCTGCCTAAGCTCCGCCTACTATTCAGCAGAGATAAATCTGATTGGTTGCTGACGCTCGAACGGCAAGCATGTTTGCTCGCTGAGCAAAGAAGTTTGCTCGTGCTTGCTCGTGTTTGGAATACCCGTTTACACGTCCAAACATGGTCAAAATTCCTGTTTGGACGTGCTGGAGCAAGCAGTTTGCTTGCTCGTGTTTGGACGTGTAAACCCGCCTTTACACATCTTGAGTAAACCTTATTCTTAGTTAGTTTTATTTTATTGACAACTATCATATTCCGAATCCATCGGGCACAAAATACCCTTCCCCATCTTTTCTAATTTACAAAATTACACAAAGGGTACAAGCGTTGTCACAGTGTCAGTACAAGACCCTCTCAATTAGACCGCCATGTTAAAGTATGCTTGCTCGATTGGGTATCGTTGTGAAGTTGAGCGGTGAGCGCAGCCAGGTTCTAGCAGAGAGGTGATCGGTCGCCTACCTGACTGTGATCTAGGGCAACCAGAAGACAGAGCGCAACGGTGTAATAAATGGTTTATTGGTGTAGAAGTATACAAGGACAGTGCATCGATGTAGAAATACACGTTAGGGACAAAGGGAGTAAAGGAACACAGAATGGGTGCAGCCGACCCACCCGACAGTTAGGACTCAACTAGTGATCTGACCGTATTGAAGAATGTTAGCTACAGAAACCGAGTCACTCACACGGAAGTTCCCCCAAATAGAACGTGTTGCACTTGGTGATGCAAGTAGAGTTTTTTACTTCGTCATACTTGACACCGTTGAGTGCAGTGTCCAATTAAGGCAGATCCATTCTTACAACAACAGGAACTGCATGCATTTATTACAAAATCAAACGAGCAAAAATTGAAATCAGGGTTGGCGCGATAGCGCCCATCCCTAGAATAGGAAAATTGAGCACTAATGCGGATTTTGAGAATTTGAACTTTTTGTAGCTCAAAATATAGAAGAGCTTTTTACACGAAATTTTGTGTGTGTACACCCCTTGGCAATACCTAAGTGCTGGCAAAATTTCAGCCGGATTGGTCAAGTATTTTCTGAGATACCCCTGTAGCCCGTTTCAATAAACTCACAGGCCCACAAATTTGTGGGCCTGTGAGCCTGTGCCTGTGAGTTTGGTTTCAATATCTCACAGGCACAGGCCACAGCTCACAGGCCACAGGCACAGGTAGATTTTGAACTGCCACAAATCGCTCACAGGCCGTTCTGTTTCAATAAAAATTTGTGCCTGTGAGCGATCTCTCAATTGTGGCGTTTTTTCACAGGCCGACTGGTGGCCTGTGAGTACGTCAATATAGATAATTTATGCTGTACTGGAACTTTTTGTAGTTGGGTTTTAATTTAACTTACTTCGCTAGTGTATTTGTTGCATTTTGAAGTATTTTAAAGCAAAAATAATAGCTTTTCTAAACGTTTAGCAAAAGTTTATATGTTGGAAAATTGATGTATCAACAAAGTTTTACAATTTTTACTTTAAAATTAAAACATAAATGCCAATAAAAGCGGAAAATAGACCATTTAAATTAATTTAAAACTTTTCAATTCATATAACGCCCATATAACAGCCAAGCTGCTATTCAGCAGCGTAGATATGTGCGTTTGCTGGCAAGCCGAGCATGCGGTCAGGGGCCTGTTGCTCAAATTTACAAGTCGTACAATTGTAATAATTGTAAGTGCAAAATCAGGCGATTCGTAATGAATTGATATGATGAATTCGTAACGAATCACCTGATTTTGCACTTATAATTGTTACAATTGTAGGATTTGTAAAGTTGAGCAACAGGCCCCAGATTGCGTGCGTCACCTGTGAAATTGTGACCTGTGCCTGTGGCCTGTGACAGACAGCATTTTATGCTTATTGAAACGGGATTCACAGGCACTTGTGGCCACAGGTCACAGGCTCACAAATTTGTGCCTGTGGGCCTGTGAGTTTATTGAAACGGGCTACTGGGGACCCCCCAAATTTCACGGACTTTAGCTCTTTTTTCCCAGAACTTTTCTCGCCGGTAGTGCATTCGAGGGACACCTTTTTTGGTTTTTCACATTTCGTATAGCCTGCAATAGACACGGAAAAATGGTTTTGCTCGGGTGTTTCCGTGAGAGGCTGTGCTGGGATGGGGAAACCCCTTTTTTGGGGTCCAAAGAATGACTAAGTACGAAAAAGTTTAGCACACTTTTTAAGAAGTTGCGCAAAACGGCCAGTCATAATCTTTTGCATGTGACGTGGTACAGTAGTGGAATAGAAACTAACATGGGCTTTTTTGAATGTCGGCGTATAAGCCCCAGGGCATGCCCATACCCCTCTCCACGACCACATGTATTACGGGAACCTATTCTACCCAAGGAGCCGCCCGACAAGGGCATTTTTCCTTACTAGTTTAACTAAGATTAATTACATAAATTTTACTCGTACACTCATTTACATAATATGTAGTATGTACATTTAAAATTAATTACATAGATTTTAATAGTAAAAATAGTACGTTAGGCAGTGTATTAATTGTATTCATTTTGTCGACTTTTACTTCGATTATGATACTAAACTAAAACTATTTATAACAGACAAAACTGCGCCTTAGAAACTACCGTATGACGGGTCAAACATTTGACCTCTGCCTTAACGAAACAATATCAGAGACGCCAACTAAATTGAGCTTAACAAAACTTACACTGCTTTAATGAGACTTCTGCCCCAATGGGACGAATTTTATTGGATTTACATAGAGACTGGTCCTGAAAGGGACACATCCGCTTGTTCTATGAAATGATCTCTAGGGCATAGGCCCTAAATCCTAGGGCCTATTCCTTTACCGGTTTAAACGGACTGGACTTATTTTAGTTCGAGGTTTTGGAATGACCAATCGGACTAAAGGACTAAACGAGTTAAAATAAGTCAGCGGCTTAATGTTAGTCTGACCCCATTCCAAAACTACCACTGGACTAAACGGACTTAACATGCACGCTTAACATTGGCTTAAGGGGGTAGTGTCGCGAAAGCAGTTTTGCTCATAGGCTGTGAAAATAGAACTTTTTGTTTTGAAGTAGTTTTATGCAATGAGAAGCTAGTCCAACGCTGTATGGTATTAAATAATTACTGCCAGACATCACACTATCAATATCTTGGACTGACAAATATCTTGGACCAATCGTCATTTGTAAGCCAAACATCACACAATAGGGACATAAAAGTTCGAAAAATCAAGCCAGATATCAGATTGGCCAGCTTGTGAAGTACACATAATGTGTGGACGCACAATTTTTTGCGACAAATAAGAAAAAAGAAAATTGATGGTTCGTTTTTCTTCTGATTTGAAAATAAGCGTCTAGATTTTCCACAATTTATCATTATTGCTGCTACTATTTTACAGTTTAAGTACACCTTCACAGTTCAAACTAGTATTACTCCACAGCCGCTACAGTAATCTGCACTAAATTTTGTGTGCGTGAACTACAACATATGTGCTATTAGTCTGTGTAAAAAAACTAGACAGAAAAATTGATAAATGTGACTAAAAAATGGAATGTGAATAGGTTTTTTTTTCGTCATTTTTCCGACTTTGAGACATTATTGCAAACTATATGCTGCACCAATTTTGCTGAAACTTGGCAAAATAATTTGCCTTTTGGTAGATTTTTAAAATATAGAAAGAACAATTTCTAATATTTTACTGAACAAGTTTTACAGTCGCGCAAATTCGACTGCTTTCGCGACACTACCCCCTTAAGTCCGTTTAGTCCGATTTAAAAGCAGCGCGCTAAAAGTTAAGTCCGTTTAATCCGGAGGTTTTGGAATGGCATTTTTAAACTTAATTTTTAAACCATTTAGTCTGATTATAATTAACAGTTTTAATCCGGTAAAGGAATAGGCCCTTAGTCTTATTCTGCCGACAGGGCTGGTCTATCAACTACAAGAACGGAATTTCGTGCTATTATAGTAGTGTAACAGGAGTAATTCACAAAAGATATCACGAACCAAGACTAAGACATTATTAAATTCTAAAGGACAGAAAATTATCCTACGGTAGCATGCTAAAACAAATGAGGTTACGGTAGCACGTGTAGTAGTAGAGCTTGGTAGTTCCGCATTCCACCGCCACATGGAATGCGGAAGAGGAAAAAAAGATAAGTTCAATGCAAACACTATCATCCTCAAAATCTTCGGTTGACATTTCTAAAGAGCAAAGTCTGGGTGCGAAGTCCAAAAAATAACAAAACTGTTTCTAAAAATGAGTCATTCCTAGAATTGGAAGTCTGACCTTTTACGTTATTGGTCAGAAGTAGATAAACAAAGGTTGACATTTACTCTGATTGGCTAAGTCGAAATTCCACAAATTCCTGGCCACAAAAGGCGACTATAAAGACCCCAAGTTTCAGCCGCTAAGTCAGTGTGTGTACCCCAGTCCTGGCCGGCCCTCCGTGGTGATACCCTTCGTCGTGTGTGCGTGTGCATAACCCTATTGTCTTATATCCCTGTGTGTGCCCCTGTGTGCTCCTGCTCTTGGGCCAATAAACCTTGAACGTAAGTCGACTCGTGTTCTTCATGCAGTATAGAGTAGGGAACCTAGGCCCGGTTTGTATAGGTTGAATATCACCGAAGCCACAACGCATTGAGACGGACCTGGTTTACGATCATAATCAGTGTGTCTGGGTATTCACCCACTAGACGACCTATCAACGCTTGAACCCTCAGAATACCCGGTCACAGTAGTACAGACTAGTATGGTCGCTCATCACACACATACAAGTATGAGCCAGCCCTTGACCGCTTCAACATAAGAAAATGTCGTAAGATTAAGAGTAGAAGCAAAGATGCAGGACAAGAATAATGCCCATCTGTGTAGTCATGACATTATCCCATAATGAAAATATAGACCATGGTAATTATCAAGCTACAAATGGAGTTGACTACTCGCAATTGAAGTAATCAAAGCTGCTTGGCGAAAATTTATAATTATAGATAATAATGCTAAAATGAAGCAAGAACGTTTTGCTTGTAGATATTTGCTTAGAGGAATACAGATTAGAAGTGACATAAATGAGTATATGTGTAAATATGTTCTTGTTGGCACGTTCAACTTTTAAGTCGGCAAAAAACGGGGCAATTAATTTTGTTAATAATTAATTGGAATTCAACGCTTCAAAGAATGCTTTGGTCCTTTTAAGGGCTGTACGCCCCCAGACCCCTGCAACTTACCTGTACATGTAAGCTAGCTGAGTAGTGTTGTAGTATAGGGTACTGTTTTTGAATGGCTGTGCAAGTACCTCTCTACATTAGCTTTTCATGACAGCTTTTTCGCTATCATTAACATTAATCTGCACGTATTTAGAACATTTCGTTTCAACGTTGTTGGTTTGTTTCTGAACATTACTCAAGGGCAACCAGACAGAACGCCACTTAGTTCTAATTGGCTTTGGATTTGAAATCTGAGTTTTACACTCGTCCATGTTCTTGTCCCTGTCCGTGTGTCCTTAAGAACAAGTATGAGCCAAACTTTTCACCCAAAAAGTGTCAAACTGCAAACACGAGACCGAATTTTGCTGTAGTAATCATCCTTTTAAACAAAATATAGCTGGATGTCTGACTAATTTGCGTGCGTCTGACTTAGGGAGGTTCCAATTCGTTAATATGTGTCACTCTTTTTTTCTACTTAATTTCACATAGCCAGGAAGTGTGAACATTACGAAATTAAATACAGTGATATTGGTTAAGTGTATTTTCGAAAGAAGCTAGCAGTCGAATATATACTAGCACTTGAACAAAAGCTAATATACAGTAACAGTGTATACCATAGCTCAGTTAATTAAAAAATGAAACCATTGAACCAAAGCTGACTTAATTTCACTTTATCTGTTCTTGCGAAAAATTTGTGGCATTGTACGGTTTAGTAGCAATTATATTTGAGAAAGACAAAGTAGTTATGAACTTATGTAATCGTATTTCGTACTGAAATATACATAGCTGTTTTGTAAATATGTTGATGTTGATTGGCGAATTCTTACGTAGCTATGTTTTCAAACTGGCATTACCCGGGTTTCTGACTGTGAGAGGGAAGGGTCCCCAAAATTGGCTAAAAGTGACACTTTTTTGCGAAAATAGTTTTATTGTTTTAGATGCTGGGCGTCTGCAGCGATAGCGCGAGTGGCCTTATTTGGCTCTACACCGACCGGGCAGTGCTGAAATACAAGCTTGCGGATGAAACCAGCCATGTTTGGCGAATATTTCTGGAACGAAAAGATTTCGCTCAGGCCCGCCGACTTTCCAAAGATCGCACCCAACTAGACACTGTGCTGCGAACACAAGCACAGTGCTTATTTGCTGTATGTACTGTTATTGGTCCCAATTTTTTTGGCTCAAGTCCTGTATTCGGTACTTTACTGAAAATCCGGCACCTTTTTTCCGAACAGTATCGGACTGCCTTATAAATGGTATAGTGGCCGTGTGGGAATGAACAAGCTCCAAGAGTTGCTTCATTCACGCAGGGCCATTATTATATGCCATAAATGGCACTGTTTGGGCATAATGGTGCCGGATTCAAAAGTGTTGAATTTAGGACGTAGGCCATTTTTTAGTCATGTTTCAGTAGGTATTGATAGAAGGTAGGTTGTAAGCGGATCCTAGGGTCCAGCAGCCTGGGGTGTTTGACACAGGATAGCCAGTGAAACCGGGCCTTCTGATCCCCATACTCGAACCCCGGATTAGTTACTGACCGCCCATAGCCGGCGGCCTGTTGCTCCTCAACTTCACCAGTCTTACAGTTGTAATAATTGTAAATGCAAAATCAGGTAATTCGTAATGAATTTATATGATGATTTCCTAACGAATCACCCGATTTTCTACTGACTATTGTTGCAATTGTAAGACTTATACGGTGGAATGCATAAAGGCAGTTTTAGCTCAGCCTTGCTAAACGCAGTCTAAAGGCAACATTGTAAGTTATGTAATATATACGTGTAGAATTTTTGCCGATCTTGCTGATATCGTCTTGTGTTGTTTACTCTCTAGTTGTCAGGATGGTAAACAAGCAAAGCCTAATGCAAAATGGGCCTGGCCATATCAAACCTATATTTTCACTCTGTGAACCAAAATCTGCTGCGCAGCAGATTTGTATTTTAGTCATGTGCGTCAGACAACGCAAAATTTTTGACGAAAAAACACTGCTACCTTCAGCGTTGAATTTTTGAATAACTTGTCATAACATTGCATAATTGTGATCCGTATTTGAGAGTATGTAAATTTTATGAGATAACATATCGCAATGAGACCTCTGTGATTTAGTTTGAGACTTTGCTGCAAGTTTACTCTGCAATGAAATAGTGCAATATGTGAGACGTTATTTAACTTAATACAAAACTGTGTAACAACTAGCCTTGCATTTCATCTCGGCAATCATGAAAATATATGCAAATGAGCTTCTGTCAACTGTACGTGTGTTAACTACTAATTGTGTTTACGTATTTACGTACCTAGGTAGCTATGAATATACACATGTATCACGTAGACAGAGCAACACGAACATAGCAGACACATTTCAAACACAGACTTACATTCACACAGACCCGCACAATTACACAGATGACACCACGCAAAGACGCATACACATAACTCACTTAGTTACACGTTATTTTTCCGACACCTCATTCTAAAGAAGCCTGCTGCGCTGTGGCGCAGCAGGAAAAATTAGGTGAAACACAAATTCAACATAGATATTGTAGTCTTTTGAGAGAAGTAGTTTCAGGATTTTTTCCGAAATTCAGAACCCGCAAAATAGTACCTCCTTTTTTGAGCAAGGGGATGCTGAATTGAGCGATATCAGTCAAATCGAAATTGCCGGACCCTGTGAGAAAACGAAACACGCGATTTCATCACGAAAAGAACGAATTGCTGACATCAAGAGACGAGCAGTCACAAAAATCAGATCACCTGTTTTGTCTCAGAGTCCAGCAATTTCTGGTCATACGTTAATTTCAATCATCAAGAGTGCAGCAAGTAGTCGCGAACGTGAACATCACGCGATTTGTTTTGTTTCGTTTTAGGGATCAGTAATGTTGCGTAGGACTTGAGAATTAGTCGTACCTTACTATGTGTGTTTGATTTCAGGACGGCAAGTTGAGTGCTGCAGCGGAAATGTGGGGCAACAGTGATGCTAGCGTGGAAGAAATTTCCCTGAAATTTCTGGAAATCTCCGGCCAAGGGGGTCGGGAACCCTTAAAATTATTTCTACTGAAACGTTTGGGTAATTTATCTCGTGGCACGGACAGAACCCAGATGGCCCTTTTGGTGCTGTGGGTGCTGGAGCTGTATTTGACGGAGCTGTCTGAGGCGAGAACGGGAGCCACCCCGAGACCAGATAGCAGTAATCCGTCCCCGGCGCCCTTTGATCAGCAAAAGTATAAACAGTTACGGTGAGTGATTGTGTCCAAGCACGGTTCATACTTGTCCTTAG
The DNA here is from genome assembly GCA_030248245.1 of Trissonchulus sp. WLG1_4. Lineage (NCBI taxonomy): Eukaryota > Metazoa > Nematoda > Enoplea > Enoplida > Ironidae > Trissonchulus > Trissonchulus sp. WLG1_4. The sequence goes on from JASANF010018160.1 coordinate 16,700, forward strand.
GGACACATGGACAAATTGTAGTGAGTTATGCTCGGTTCATGCTTGTCCTTAAGGATATGTGGACAAGGACAGGACAAGAACAATTTCGGTCAGCTGCTGTGAAAAATGGACAAGTGTGTTTGAGCTAGTTCTTTGTTCGAAGTCGAACTCTGAGCAACAAAATTAATATAAAATAATTTCTAAGCTTCATTTTAAAAAACTAAAAAATTGTTCAACTGCGCAGAGCCTAAGACTATACTTGTGCAAATTTTTGTAGAAAAATATTTTACCAGCATTTTATAATCGAATGCCGAAAAATTGGTTTTGTATTCACACAGCTTATATTTGAGTCTGCTGCTTCTGAAAATGGTTTCTTGTGCGATTTTTTGCACAGAACGCAATAAAATTGCTTTAATTTTTCATTACGACTAATAAAATTTACGTATCGTTTGTTTGGAAAACCTCAAAAAGCGTTGATGCACTGGCTTACTTGCTGAATTTGTGTAAAAGTCGAATAAAATCAGTAAATTGTCCCATTTTTTCAAAATTTTTTGCTATGGAGATATGCACGTCAAAACATCAGAAATAGTATTTTGGGCAACTTTTCTTCAAGAATGATAGGTCATTTTGGCTGTTTTTAAAAAATATGGCCCAAATCCTTGATTCCCGGAGCGCCCCCTTAAGGGGGTAATTGCGTTTTTAGGTGTTTTTTTAAACTACCATAACCGCACTTAACCTCAACAAAAACTAGAGCGACATTTTTTACACCTTCTAGCTTTAAAAAAACTATATTTAAAAGCAGATTATCTTTTGCAATTTTACTGCTGCTATCATTTGAAAACACCCCATCAGCGGTTTTTTTGACTAATTTTTGCGCTACAGTTATGAAACTCAAGATCAGCCAACAACTACTAAACTTTTTGCACCTAGTCATCGGTGATTTGTTAAATCGCCTAAGTCAACTCGGCTATTACGCACAAGGCTACGCAGACGATGTTGTAGCTTTGTTTGTGGGAGATAAAAGTCGCGTAATATGCCAACGGGCCAAAAACTGCCTATCAGTTATTGAAGATTGGGGAAGGGCGAACCATTTATGGTTTAGCCCAACCAAATCTGTGGCAGTTATGTTCACTCGCAAGAGAAAATGGACCAAGCTTAACCTCTATATTGGAGGCGAGCCAATACCGTGGCATAAAGAAGTCCAATACCTGGGCGTTGTTCTGACTGCCAAATTAAATTGGCGGGCCCATGTCGTTAAAAAGGCCCAACAAGCTACGAAAGCACTGGTCCAGTGCAAAAGAGCTATCGGCCAAACCTGGGGCCTCCAACCCTCCGCGGTTCTCAGGCTGTACACAACTATTGTACGCACAATTTTCGCCTATGCTAATGTTGTTTGGCTGAATGCCTTAAACTTCAAAAGGCATACTCAACGCTTGGTTAAGGTGCAGCGCCTCGCATGCCTAATGGCAACGGCCGCCTTCCCTAGTACCCCTACCGCTGCCTTGGAAGAGATCCTGGGATTACTCCCAGTGGACATCTTCCTACGCAGGGAAGCCGTCAAAGCGGCCCATAGAATGCGTATCTGTAATTCTTGGGCAGCTTCCCGTACAGCTAGTGCATATGGTTCATTGATTGGACATGTGGACATAGTCCAATCAATAACCAAAAGTATCACCTCTCTGGGTATGCCTGCCGATAAATGCATACCAGAATTGAATCTCGATCGGCTCTATCGCACTGATACCTCTACTCGAGACTCAGTTGCTGCCGCTTTCGCAAACCAAACACACGGTGAAACTATACAATGCTTCACTGATGGTTCCAAGCATAATGGTGGTGTAGGCGCTGGCTATGTCATCAAACTGGGTTCGCTCGATGAATGCGCAATTGGGAAGTTCCCATTGGGGCATCTCCCTACTGTCTTCCAGGCGGAGGTTGAAGCCATTCGCCAGGCGGCAGATTATCTTACTTCGTGTAGTCTCAGTGAACGAGACATTGATTTATGGACTGACAGTCAAGCTGCTATCCATGCGTTAAACAACTGCAAGGTTAATTCTGTTGTTGTTGGACAATGTATTCAACAGCTTAACAGACTTGCAGCAAACAACACGCTTACTATACACTGGATACCAGGGCACGCTGGCATCCTGGGTAACGAGGAAGCTGACGCAGCTGCTAAAGAGGCAGCTACTCTACCCCCTACTGGCCCTGAGCCAATTATTCCAATTTCCCCTGCAATATACAAGGGGGAAATAAAAACCTTCTTCAGCAACATCGCCAACTATCGCTGGCGAAGCAGGCAAGATTGTCGTCAGGCAAAGGATACTATTGGTGAATTGAGCACCAAAAACAGGAAAATCATCTTAAGCCTTCCTCGTGTAAGGCTACGGTCCCTTATCCAGGTCCTGACCGGTCATGGGTTTTTCGCCCGTCATCTGTCTCTCATGGATCCCACTACTTCTGCTTTATGTCCGCAATGCAAGTTACATGTCGAAACCCCGCAGCATTTCGTTGGAGAATGCATGGCATACAACAGAGTCAGAATGAACGTTTTTGACTCTGTAACCACAGACTTACCCTCAATCGTGCAGAGTAACCTCCTCAAAAAACTAGTCAAGTACATTGACCTAACAAAGCGTCTACACCTTGACTAGTTTTAACTTGATTAAGGTTATTCCATTACTGTTCAGCCACTAGTTATGGCTTCTATCTTCAACCCTTGTCAATCTTATACGGGGTTACCATTTTCTATTGCGGCATGAGCAATGGGCCGACACTCGGCCTAAGCTCTGGCTTGAAATCAGCCGCCGCTATTAGTATTAGTATTAGTATAGTAAACTTTTTGCAGTTATGCACTGACATAATATCCCCACCCGTTTTTTTGATATAGTTGATAAGTCGTTTCTACGTTGAGAAAATGACATTTTCGTGCAAAAATCACGTAATTTGACTTTTCTCTAAAATTTTCAAAAGCCCATAACACCGACTCTACAAACTATTTTTAGAAAAGGAAAAAAACGGGTGGGGATATTTTCCTAAAGATAATGTGGTTACAGTTTCGAAGCCGTAGTCCGTTTTTAGCTTGAGTTCTGTGGGCGCAAAAATTACACTGAAATGTCAAAAACCACGAAAACGACATTACCCCCTTAAACGGAATTTTTTGTGCCTAATCTAGAATTCAACACCCTATATGAATCCTTGACATTTAGTTTATTTGCTTCCACATTCTTTACCAGGCTTGCCAGAATATGTCATGTTTGGCAGACTATTAATTTTTTCACCGAGATTATTTTTAATTATATTTTTTTAATTACAGAGACAGTTTTCGTTGCTTTCTGGCCAGAGCTGAAGTGGCAGAAATAGTGAAGATGAATCTAGTCGGTGTGCGTAAACTGATGTCGACCTATGGAGATATGGACTCGCTGCAGTACGTAGCCGAGATGAGCAAAGATGTGCAAGCCTTACTCCTGCTGCAAATGCAGCAAGAGCAATGGGAAGCCGCCCTGCGTACTCTTATGGCTCAGACGGACCCCCAACTTTGGTATCGATGCTCACCTCAGCTGCTTATTGCTCTTCCTGGTAAACTCGTGACGGCCTGGATCCAACGGGGGGAGCTGCTTAATCCCAAGCTCTTGCTGCCTAGTTTACTGAGGGCCAGCGAAAACCCAGATTTAGCCAAAGAAGCCATTCGATATCTGGAATTTTGCGTCCGGGACCGCCAGTTAACCGAATCTGCCATTCATAACTGTCTGCTGGCGCTCTATGCCAAACACCAACCGCAGAATTTGATTAATTATCTGAAAGTAAATTTACTAATTATTTTTATATCGTTTGATATTTGTTTCTTTTTGGCGTAGAATATCTCCTTTGTTTGAGACAGGCTCAGATCCTGCCACTTTTAAGTCAGTTTTTCTAGTTTGCCTGCGGGGTCGGGTTCTAATGCAAGCTGGCTTAGTTTATGCTTAGTAAACGTGATAGATTCAGATAGATTCAAAAGTGATTTTTGGTTCAAGCATTCTACAGTTTTCAATTTGGTAAAATGATGATGATTCAATCAGTGTTGTCTACTCTAAAATCGGTCTTCGTTCAAGTCGACAGCTAGAATCTAAGCCAAATTACTCACATTTTTTGCACTGATGGTAGTCCTGTCCGTGTTGATTGTTTTTTGTTAAAAAAATTGTTTTTTACTTTTTTAGCACTAACTTATATTTTATTTTTTAGAGTCAGCGCGATTCAGTCTTTTACGATCCGAAGTTTGCCCTCAGAATTTGTCTTCAGCGTGATCTCAAGGAATCGGCCGTGCATGTTTACACTGTGTTGGGGTTGCACGAAGATGCGGTGGCTTTAGCTCTCACGTATGTGGTGTTTATACACAGACACTGCGTATATGTGTAGGTTATAGCACGATGTACTGCCGTACCCTGCACTCAGTAGTTTATACGCACTTTTACGTGAAGCGCTGACGTTGATTATTTCACTGTTTTTTCAAGACATATATGATATTATAATTAAAGATGATATTGTTTTGATGTAAGGTGTAAAACACCATTTCCAAAAAAATAACTATTTGATTCAGCAAAGCTGGTCGGAGGTTTTTATGTTGATAATATTTTAAAGCCTTATATGAGAAAGTAAATCCAACAGTACCCGCTATTAATTTGAGAAGTTTAGCAAGATAAAGCCGCATTCATAATTGTCTTGCTTTATTTCAAACCGCCTGTTAGAACCAAACCCAGCGTGAATAGATAATATATCAGCAAAAAATGTGTTAATTTAATCCTCTAAACCCCTTTTAATCCGATTGTTTTTAAATACATTCTTGGGGGGGATCAGAAAACAAAAAAAATGGGGGAACCCCCCCCCCCCCCCGAAATCCGTCCCCGGGGAAGGAAGGGGGGTCCCCCCAGGGGGAAAAGAGAGGAGGACAGTCCGGCGCATACTTTTTGGCCAAATTAAAAAAAATCGGCATTTCGTGAATTTAAGCATAAGATATTCCAAAACTTTGTCAAAATAGGTGTTTTTTCAAAAAGGAAAAAGGGGGGGGGGGGAAAGGGGCGGGGGAGCGGAGGGGGGGAGGGGAAACACGAACTACTGCTACTTTCAGTATCAGTGTGGATCTTGCTAAACGCTGTGCCTCCGACATTAGCCTAGACGAAGACATGCGGCGTAAAGTGTGGCTAAAAATCGCCGAACACGTGGTGGCGGATCGCAAAGATCTGAGCCAGTGCACTGAACTGCTGCAAGCGTCCAATGGGACCCTGAAAATCGAAGATCTGCTACCATTCTTCCCCGAATTTGCTACTATTGAACATTTCAAGGTAGAAACACTGGCATGGTTTTTCTGAACAATCAAGTCGTACTCATAGCTAGGGGCATAGTCGGTAGGGTGGGGGAGCTCCTCTCCTAACATTTCTCCAACTTAATTTTCATACAAAACTTTTGAGGGACCTCTTCGGCCAAGTTTTAGGAACCCGGCCTCAGCCCTTGATCGGCAAAAATTTTATCAAAATTTCAGGAAAAAGTCCCATTTTTATTCGTCTTTGCTCATATTTTCGGGACCTTCCCGCGACCCCTCGTTTTTAAGGAAAGTGGTCCCCCTCTTACATGCTTGTTCAAAAACCCAAATCCTTCTTTACTTTTTAGGCCCCCCTTTGCGAGTGCTTATCGGAGCATTCAGGGCAGATACAGGAACTACAACGGGATATGGGTGAGGCAACTGAGGCAGCGGAGTCTCTGAAAAAACACATCAAAGCCGCACGCAAACGTTACACCGTCGTGAAACTGAGCGAACGTTGCACGCGCTGTGCCGTTCCCCTGATGGTCCGTGACTTCGTGGTCTTTCCCTGTCAGCACAATTATCATGGAGATTGCCTGGAAACCGAAGTGGGTTTTTAAGCTTAACTCTGATAGTTACGACAATGCTTAATTCCTATGATTAGGTTTGGCGCTTAGACAAACACTGTTATAATACTAATATAGACATACCCCTACGTGAGATCGTGTTTATATATACTTGTTTTTTGCTGTTTTGATTCGGAATTTTAAAAATTGCTGATGCACGTTCAGCAGCAAGAGTAAGTTCCTGGTGGCTGTGGGTGTCCTAAAACAAAATGGAATTCTTGATTTTGCAACGCTTCGTTTAGTCTGACGAACAAACCAAGCTGATTCCATTATTTTTCATAAATTTAAGCCTAATAAAGCGTCGAGTTGCTGAAGTTTAAGGATAGCATTTTTCTCTAGGTTTGTTCCTTTCTGGAAGGCGAAGAAGCGCTGTCACGTGACTCCAGCGAAGAATGTCCCCTTTGTGGCTCCATTTTGTGGAATCTAGTGGACCAGCCCTTCTATCCCTCTCCTCAGGATTACTATAAGGAACTGAAATCGTGGTCTCACTAAAAGTTTGTGTCGACGTCGCACTTTAAACCCTGGTTTAATCGTTTCGCACTGTTTTGTTTCTATCCCATTGGCCAGGAATCAAAAAATCACAAAAGGTATTTAACGTAAACAGAGTCTTTTAGTCGAATATTTATGATTGCATGAATTTAACATGAAATTTATAGTTTTCTATTTCGTTCAAAAAACATTTTAGGCCAAAGTTGAGGGCCTTTTCATATGACTCTAAGTCATGTTTTTGTATGGTTTTGAATCGCTATATTCATACAGGTTTTATGAGAATATTTGTACTACATTATATTGTGTTGTTTTGTTATGAATTTTGACTTTTAATTATACTACATTGTATGTAGTAGTCAAATTGTCATACCTGCAGCCATATATGTACGGGGCAGGGGTATGGGGGACTTCCCTCTCACCCCAAAGTCGAGGGTCCGGGGGAAGGGTCCAAAATCAGGGCAGATTGGGGTAAAAATAGCATTTATTGCATTTAGGATATTTTAGCTTGGTCGATCAGGGGGAGGTCCCATAAAATTGGGCCACAAAGACCCTTAAAATTACGACCCCGTTACATGTATGCCCGCCGCCCCACAAATCTTCGTTTTGCTGAAATTTCAACTGAGGGCCTATTCCTTTACCGGATTAAAGGGTTAGTTATACTCGGACTAAACGGTTTAAAAATTATGCTGAAAAAGGCCACTTCAAAACCTCCGGATTAAACGGACTTAACTGCTAGCGTGCTGATTTTTAAGTCCGTTTGGTTTAGTCCGATCAAGCTGTACTTATGTTTTAGCTGATGTTTTTCCGCACCAGCCAATCAGTTTTGTCTCCGCCTACAAACTGGACTCTGATTGGCTGACTAGTTGAAGTTGACCATTAACTCGCTGTTTACTCCGTTTAGTCCGACTTGTCATTCCAAAACCTCGGACTAAAATAAGTCCAGTCCGTTTAATCCGGTAAAGGAATAGGCCGTGAGCTAAGACCACGGTTTAAGAAAATCTACGAAATTTATAACGAATCAGGCAATATTTATTGATTAAACTATGTGCAGCTCTGATGAAAAAGTATGTAAGACCATGGTTTAGTGAGTCTACATTTGTACTTTTGTGAAATCCACCCAAGATGTTTAGATGAAGTTGAGATGAAGCAAATTATATTAATTCATGACTAATACTATTTATGCAATATAAAATATAATTTATTTACATTAAAAGATTCAAGGCTTTCGTCTGAGCGTGTCACTCAATATAGGCTAGTATATATATAAACGTCATAGTTACATGATTATATAATAAGGATAAGTGTTCGCTTACGTATTACCTTGAACGTTTACTCAGCACTAGAAAAGGCTGTGTATGTCCAAATCTTAATTTTAATTATATTTTTTATGATTATTTTTAATTTTCGTTTCAAACAACCGTTAATGACTTATTTGATTTTTAAATATTGCGTTACGTTATGTTACGTATGTAAACCAAGCACTTTAAACGCTCATCTGCATCCGAATTATGTAAGACAATAGTTCGACATATTCTACGAAAAATTAGCTAGCTACAATACAATCTCGCTCAATTTTAAACCGAATAAGTTTTTAATGTAAGTAGCTAATTCATGTTTGGAAACAGGCTTTATTCAAGGTAATGCTTTTACTAATATTATATACAATTTTAACCGATAGGTCTAAATACTCGAGAATTTGAAGCTGGATTAGGTCGATCTTGGTTCGGACGTTGATTAGGGTTCGGACCTCGGTTAGGGTTAGGACCTTGATTCGGAGGTGGGCCTTGGGGCGGGGGTCCCTCAAAGGGTGGGGGTCCTTCGAAGGGTCCGCCAAAGGGAGGGGGTGGCCCGAAATTTCGCGACCGTTTAAATTCGATACGTCCTCCGCAAACCGGGGTTTGATCGTTGGATGCGTCACCTGCGGCTAGTTCTTGACAGTAACAGGCCATGTCACAGCAACTGGGCTCGTTCCGGACTGCCCCAACCGCAGCCGGACAAGCCTAAAACAGCAACAGTTATATGTCGCTTACATTGAGTTGTGGTTTGCTTCTGGTGGGCATAAATTTGTGAGAGAACATGGGTGATCCATAACTTATGTAAAGCTTCTGAAACGACTCTACCGATATGGAAGACTTTAGGTCACCTACAAATTGTTTCCTTTTAGCTGCGATCAGGGGGGGTATTGTGATACACAAAAATGAAGCCGAAAACGCACCTGTTTTTCAGCTTCCATAATTTGTTGTCTGAAATTGAAGAATATTTGTTCTGGTGGTATTCCCGGTCCCCCGAACCCCCCACTATTCGGCGGCGGTGGCGGAGGCTGTCGTTTAACTCTTGGCCCCCCTCGAAAAACGCCAAGATGAACAGACTCGCGCTGGGAATTAGGGCCTCGTCTATGCGCATTCGGCGGGGGTCCGTGATTTTCGAAGAATTCTGAGGGCGGACCGCGAATCACGGGGGGGTCTGGGTGTAGCCCTTTCACTTCCATGATCCCTCGCAACACCATGAAGCACCCGTGAGCGCGTCTGTTGAAGCGAAAAACAGTGTTGCTGGATTCTGAGCTCGGATCATGCTCTCTGTGGCATTCTGTGGAAAAAATACAGCGTTAGCGAACATTTGGAAGTTTTCATACGTACGTAATAAATCACATGCAAAAAAATGCCGTACCTCACGATTGCTGGTTTTTTAAATTTGGTTTGGTTCAAATCCTTTGAAAACTAAATATATCTTCTCATGTCATACTTCAGTCAGCCGTTTGTCGTTTAGCCGGTGAAAGTAACTCTGCCTCTGCTAGGCATATAACCTGGGTGGGTTGAGTTTTTTGTTCCTTCTAGAGAAGGAACTATTGTTTTGAAATCAACTCTGCGCAGTGTTATTATGGCAGCCACATGGTGATAGGCGCATATGATTAACACGTAAAGTCAGTATGGGAACTGACTGCTCTTTTTTTAGAAGGCTTCATTTTCTAATGACATAATGCTCAATAACACTTTTGTGTACGTATTGATTTGTCATTTTGCTAAAATTCTGTGATTTAAAAGTTCGTATTTTTAATTTTTTAGACTAGATACACATGCTAATTACGTGATTGTCTAGACGATGTCTGTATTCATAATTTGTTTCTACATAGTCATGACCAAACAACGATAGGCATCGAAAGCACAAAACCCCCAAACATATAAACCAAAAAAAAAAAAAAACAAAAAAAAAAAACTTTATAATTTTTCTGGCTGAACAGACATACCTATGATTTGAGTTAATCAACAACAAGAAGATCAAGTTACTTTTGTATCGTCGGCTTTCTGGAGGTTGTTGTGATGGCGGAGGCGGTGGGGGAGGCTCTGGGAAACGGTCTGGATCAGTAGGAAACACAAACTCGCCATTTGGTTGGCCATTCTGTAACAAAATACTATAAAATTATTTTCAAGCCCCCATACTAGCTATTGTATTTAGTAATTATCATCATAGTAATACATAGATGTATTACTGTTATACTATTTGTTTGGACACTCAAGAGCATACGTTACTCGCCGGCTTTGCGGTTTCAGTGTTTTTACCATTAGCTGAGAGCGTATGTATAAGACCGTACTGAGTCGGCTGTTAGAATTAAGTATATACTTGATTTCAGAGTGAAAGTTATCGAGTGATTTCGACTCAGCTTTGACTCCGGCGTCTACAGCAAGTAATGTTGGTCGGTACTGTATGTATGCAGGTACATAGATCAATTAATATATATGTTAATTTTTATAGTGCATCAAGTTTCGTTACAATTAAATAATTTTTTATACGAAAGAAAGAACAAAAACAAAAATACTTACTGTGTATAGAAATAGTCCAAGCGTCAGCGTAAGTACAAGCATCGTACAATATCAGACTGTATCAGTTGACTATTTCTGTAGATTCAACTTCGTCTGAAGCTAAAACTACAGTATTCTAGTGAGAACTAACTAAAAACAAAATTTACAGAAAAAGCAATTCTAGAATGGGCATGCGGAATTCTAAAAATGTATGCCACTGCTTTTGTCCTAAATTGACCAATAATGCGATTTAAATTAGACCTCTCATTGAAAAATGGAAAATAATAGACGTGTTTAAAAAGTGGCCTTTCGAAAAAGACTAACTAGATTTGTTAGAAGTTGTAAAGAGTAGATTGTATAACTGTTTTATCACTAGAGCCGAGAAAAGTGTTACTGTGTGCACTCTTTCAAGTTCAACGTGTGGAAAGACCAGTCTTGGAACAAATATACTGCCTACGTCAAACACCCATGTTTTAAATGATGGTATCAATTAGTTGTTAAAATGTACTGCTAATAAATAAAACTAGATGGGGATATCAACCTCCAGAATTTGTGATATGTGACTATGCTTTTCAAAAGTATTCAGTTAAATTATTTGCCATAATTACCTGTGATTTTCCCTATCAGTTTATACTATAGTTTTACCTATAGAAAAGAAAAAACAGCACTACACTATGTAAGTACATAATCGGGCCATAAAATCACATAAGGTCATATGTAAGGTTTATGTAACATACATAACTCAGGGTGTACAGTCGTAGTCCAGCTTGCTCCAATCGGATCGACATTAATCCGTTGCAAATTCTACGCCATAGACAGAGAACACAAATGGGATATGTACGCCTCGTAATGGGTACGTAGGTATGTAACTCCCATTGTGAACTGTGTTCATGTCTACATCAAAAATTTCTATAAATTTATTCCGAAAATTTGACCAAAAGTTGCTGAAACGTGAGACAAAACAGACGGTGTGTCTTTGCGACTACTAGGAATAGGAACCGTGTCAAAAATATTTCGCATATATACCTATACGCCAAATTTCAATACGTTTTCAATCGTATAAATTTGAATGCGTATATACGATTTTCAAATCGTATAATACGAATTTTTTCAGGTTTAAAATGAGCTTACTCATTGATTCACGTATAGGTCACAAGTTGTTAAGGCCGATTCACACGCTGCGATTTTACTGCGATTTTGCCGCTGCGTTTTCGCCGCTGCGGCAAAACGCACTGTCTGAACAGACGCAGCGATTTCCATGCGGAATGAATGCGTCTTGATTTTTCCGCAGCGTTTTAAACGCCAGACTGCAATTCGGCCTGCGATTTCAGTGCGTTTTGATGCTGCGGACGTGTTGGTTTCAACAATATCAGCAAAGCTGTTTCTCATATTTTTAAAACATTAAAGACGCAGCGAAATAGTTTGCGAGACGCAACGTTTGTTCAGACGCTGCGTTTTGTGTGCGACACCCTGCGTCTTGCGTTTTGCGTCAAAATCGCAGCGGCAAAAACGCACCGTGTGAATCGGCCTTAAGGCCTAGGCTTTCTAGCTTTAGGTTGCACCAGGCGTATGTGATGTGATAAAACACAATTGAAAACACTAGCACAGCATAGTAATTTGATACTTATAGCATTATTTCACCGCATACTTTACGGACAACATTGCAAATAAAATAAAAAGTGACAATACGATTTTAAAATCGTATATACGTTTTCAAAATACGGATTGAAAGTCGTATATACGGTTAAATGTATATTTTTGACACGGTCTTACTGTACTCTTGATGAACGAAATTATTCGTAACAAAATCACGTGTTTAGTTTTTTTTCGGGGTCCAGCAATTTTTGGTCATACTTTAATTTCTACGCATCATCTTACATAACTCCACGAAACTGGAAACCTTACAAATGTAATTAATAACTTTACGGAAAACTTGCTTCGATCATTCCTATTCGCATTTTGTGTTCGCTTGTATAATGTGAATTTATACTTGTAAACTCTGTTTTGCATTTGCAGTAGGTGCGCTGCGATCACTTATAGTCAGTAATCAGCATCCGCAAGATGTATCAGTCAGTGATTAGCAGTAGAGATGGGATCGGTTCCACTGGAACTGATAGAACCGGAACCGGAACCGAACCGGCGGCAATTTTGGAACCGAAACCGGAAGTGGGACCGGCATGACGCCGGTTCCAACCGGTTCCATCATAATTTTCTGTGACCATCAATGATTTTTTACAGTCCTGTCTGTACATTTTAGTGTTGCTGCCAAACCTGCCATAGTTTATGTTTTATATGCTGGCTTTTTATGGTGCAGCTTTACTTGGGTGACTAACTTGGTGTCGATGACACTAGAAAACGGGTCGGGTCCATTTTCAGATCGAGTCGGCGGGTAAGGTCTAGTAACCGATAAAGGTTGTAAATATTACGTCTGCTCAAAAGTTCTAGCTTTAGTTGAAGCTGCAGTAAAGTAATATACTGGTTAAAAGTAGATATTATAAATGCCCTCTGCGGGCTCAAAAAGTGCCGATGTATGGAATGCAGCAACGGTCTCGGGTGCGTGCTTTTCGGGACAAAAGAGTCCGGGGGACAATGGGTACACTTTTACCCGTAACACCGGAACATCGTTCAGGCCGATTAACTATGTAGAATAAAGAAGAGTGTCGAATCTCTATTATGAACGCTTGGTAGCCGGTATTGAGCTTGAACCAAAGCCCGCTTTCTGAACTGCATAACTGTTGTAGTCATTGTAGTCAGCCGCAACGTCGACATCCATATTTCTGTATGTTCTATGTATATATATAAGTCTAAATGTATGTATATACATATGTATATATATATATATATATATATATATATATATATATATATATATATATATATATATATATATATATATATATATATATATATATATATATATATATATATATATATATATTATACCTATGTTTATATATTATATGCATATGTACTATATTAAAATGTTCGATTCGAATATGTATCTGGTCCAGCTAGACGCATAAATTTATTTTTATCATTCAAGGCTCGAAAGACTGGGCGAGTAAGATTTTGGAATTCAGAGACGGAAACCATTACTTTTTCAAATGCATTTTTGGAAGATTGAAAATGGGCCCTTGGTAGTTTGAAGGCATTTTTTTATAACTGAAGGAAATGAGATGTTTCCGCAGTTACAGAAATACGATTGGAAAAATGAGGGCTTCGAAAAATGAGATTCTTTCCGGCGATATTTCCCAGAGCTGGCTGGCCATTTCAGAGTTTTGATTTGCAACTTTTGAGATGTTTTTTGTCTCCTTTTGTACCAAAGCACACCCAGCGGATCAAATGTTCAAAATTATCCACCCAAGCACTGCCAGCGCATCAAAGGTTCAAAATTGTCCACCCAAGCACTACCAGCGATGAAATATTTGCGTCACGTCAGCGACGAATTAGAGGTTTCGCTAACAAATTTTTACGCTTCCGTTCTAAACTACAGGAGCGCTTCTAAACAATTGAGCACTTGCACTGCTACTTGTCTAAGTTATTGTTACATACCTATGTAATTTTTCACTAGTTTGTTATATCCTAAAATTATTAATTGATCTGCGCATATGATTAACCTAACGTTGCACTACGATTAGTTAACTAACTGATCCTAAAGTTACCTAAAGTATGTAGAGAAATGAAAAATTAATTGTTTTTATTTCATGTTTATTGCGCTATTTTTTTGCAGCACTGTTTAATCAAAAGTTTTACTGGATTCTGATTCTACCGGACTACCGGTTTTTCGAAGAGTCTTATTTCCATAGCCCCTACAGCATGATTAGGCGCTACGATACGGTACGGTAACTTAACATGATGTTCACAAACATTCCTAACGTTTGGCACATTTGATTTCTTCTTTTTACCTGCGGTTGTTTGAAAAACTAGGTATCACGGTTACTTTACGTCCAACAAAAACCGTAGGTATGTCCGTTCATTCAGCAGTAAACAAAATGCCATACAATGATCTTATACCTACAGTATTCAGGATTATCTCATAATTTTACCGGATGAACGGACATACGGGCATATGAATAAATCGACCTTAGTGCCGCTGTTGGAAGTCAGTATATTAATTAACAAAAGTTAGTTAGCTCTTGGGCTTTGACTAAAAGTAAGTAATCTGTCATCTGTGATTGTGACATTTTGAAAGTCCTTAAATCGGCTCAACTAGGTTTCTTACTGCTAATTGAAATCTCGTCACTATTTAAGTAGTTTTGTGCGATCACTATTTAAGCCAGTTTTCATAGAAAACAAAACTTCCGTTTTTATTAGTCATGTGGTATTTTCTCAAAAGTACAGCTACGCTTTAATTTTAGTTGAACTAAATTGAACGAAAACGAAACGAAAAAAAAAACAAAAAGTAAACAAAAAAAAAAAACACAAAACACAAAAAATATCTATTTCGCCCCAAAAAAAAGCTAAACACATATATATATTATTTTAGAGCGCGTGTCTTTTTTTTTCTGAGTATTGCTCTGCTATTTATATTTGCCGCTCTCAGTCTCAGCTACGTAAATAAAAATACTAAACTTTAAAGAAACACACCGCCATAAACTTGACACTAGACCGCCTCAGCTGCCAAATTACACAACGACGAAAACGAAAACGAAGCAAAGAGCGAAAACGAAACGAAATTGAACGAAAGCGAAAACGAAAGCGAAAACGAAAAAGAAATTAAAAAAAACAAAATTAAAGGTAGCTGTACTTCCATACAATCATCGGTCAAAGGTCGTATCAAAGCTACGTATAGGAACAAAATTTAGGATTGTAAATTTAATAACTCGTAATTTACACTGTGTTACTTTATTAACCATATCTGATTTAGCCCCTACAACTAAAGGCTTTGTGATTTGAGACTGTGAAGTAGTGAATTCTACCTAATTTGGCTTTACCGACCCCTGATGCTACAGCTGTTCTCATGAGAAAAACCTTCCCCACCTAATTTCATTTCAGTTGGTAGCTTTTGTCAAATAGTTTTCTAAATAGATTTGCTTCACTGTCTGTAGTGTTTTTTCTAAAAACGCATTGCAAGTCTTAAAGTAGAGTAAATTAGAGGAGCCAGGAAGTAAAAGGCTTTGTTTTAGAATAGTGTCAGCAGTCTCTTTCTATCGCTGCCTTTCACGTGTTTCCCCCAATTCCCGAAAGACTAGCAGAAATTCCAATAAACTTTTGGTCGTCTTAACTTTGCAGCGCCCAGAACCAAACCCAGAGCTGGTCCTAATGTCACATAAACGTAAGCGCCGGCTCAGAAAAAGCTAAAACCTCCCTCACACTTCTCTGTGAAGTCGGCGATCATTCATCTTGAGGGTATTTATTAAAACGGTAGTCTCTCGTGCCCTCCCAGGCTAGGCATAAACAAAACAAATGACTTTGAAGGAATGGCTAAAAAGTTTATATTGGAAACTTTTTCTGCAGACCAGTTTTGATAACCTAGGTTCAGCAGCAAGTGTTATATATATTGTCTGGAAAATAGCACAATTGACCGATTGTAACTGATTTTTAACTCCAAATTTCAAGTCTGATAATTATAACAGGGAGGCTGTAGCTGAATTATACAAAACTGTAATAGGGAATTCGCAATTGTACCTAATTGTAGGGAAAAACCAGGAACCATATTAATAATAGTCGAGATAAAAAGTTTGGTTTGTTAGCCGCATGTCTTGAAAAAGCCTGGCTTACCTTACTTTTATAAATACTGGTCCGAATATGCGTGACGAAATCGTCATACAGGTAAATTAAATTCATGTAAATTAAATTAAAAATTTATCACTTACATTTGTTGCAACTGCAAGAGTTGTAAATCTCAAAAACAATCCTGAAAGTAGACAAATTGACAGAAAATATCAATAGAAATGTCTACAGAGCTTTTTTACTTCTAAAATTATATTTTTCTTAAGTTTCCTGAAATCGGCGCTTTCAAAAATTATTAATCAATCATTTCGATGACTAACTGTGACTGCAATTAAATACTGTTCTAAATTATATAATTGCAAATTGAGGTAAGTTATTATTTAGGTAGTTACCTAGTTAAATATTACTTCCTTGAGGGAGTGTTTTTTAAAACTTAATTACTATTTCATTTCCACAGTTTAAATTTTGAACTAAGTTTTAGTTTCAATTAAATAGAACGCTTATTAAACGAGTTATTCATTAAAAACAGTTTGCTTCAATTTTCCATTTCAATTGTGTTTTTGTTACAAGTAAACTTTTCACTAGTGATTTATGACTCACTTCTGTTTGCTTTATTGTTTATTTGTAGTAGAAAAACTGTAGCCATTACTTATTATATTATTTTAATTAATATTTGTGATAAAATATTAAGTCCAGTTTGCCAATGATTTAAAGTGGTAATGCAGCGTTTGCTTAAATGTTGGAGATTTATAACAGTGGGCAATAGGATATTAAACTTATAAATCATTTCGGTGGTTGTGTGTTTAAATGTTACAATAAGCAAATTTAAAGTAGCCAATTATAAGAGGAAAATTATTATTTGTACCGGCCAAATTGCTGTTATTCTATTCCTTTAGTGCTCGAACTGCTAATCAGTACCGCTTTCAAAATTTTAATGTAAGTAGGTAAGAATATTTTGTTATGTTGATTCGCAGTTTCATGTCAAGTATTTGTTGTTTATAAGTCTGTGTATATTTTTGAAACTTTCTAAACGTGACAAAGCATAGTGTTATCATTTAAGTATTAAGTTTAAGTATTTCTGTGAGTGTGTATGCTTGTGTCGCAGATCAGACGTGTTGACTTTACAGTAAACATCAGGCGGGATATAACTGGAGGTAGTCTACAATATGTATTACTGAGTTTGGTGAATGGAAGTAATTTTGTAGGTACGTAAAATTAATATGCATTTTAAGACATTTAGGACAAATTTTGGACACGTTCGGTTGTCTTTGAGGCATTAAGGGTCTACAACTTAATATCCACTTTTTTAAATTTTCAAGTTTAGTTTTTGTGGATTAGTAGGAGTTTTTTTAAATATATTTTTACTTAGGTGTTCCCCTCGATCTTATAGAATTTCGAAACCGCCACCGAACTAATTATTTCTTACTTTTTAACTGTCTTGTTTTTATCTGCTTCCGCGTTAATTTTCACATCAAATGGCTAAAATAAAAAAAAACTGAAAAAATTAGGCAATTTCTTCCGAAGTGACCTTTTTGGCAGTTATGTTTTAAGCAAAGCTTATGGCGCCCTTGAGAGTGGTGGGGGAAGTTGCATTATCAGAGTCTCACAGATGAGTGGCTTTCCGTAGTCTGTGCCATTTCTTATTCCAACTTTCCAATTTTAGCCGCCATGCGTGCTAGAGCAGCCCACCCCATTTTAATTCCAATTAGATACATTTATTCATTTTTAGTCTGATGAGGTTCCAAACAAGTATTTTTCAGTCTCCGCTCTAATATTCCAAACCCCAAGTCACTTATTTGCAACCAAGACCATTAAAAAATTTCATTGCTAACATTTCTCTTGGCCTGGTATATAAATAATCCTATTTTTTGGCAATCCCCAGGACGAATATGCGAACATTTTATTTTTGGTTTTGAAATCCACGCGTCATTTTGTGAGTTGGTTACCAAATTTTGGCCATAAGCAATCAAACTGCCGACACTGCTTGGGCGGACTAATCTGAACTTTTCGTTTTTGCAAAAGTAGTTTTGACCAACTCTGCCTATGGGGACCCAACTAGAACTCTAAATAATTTTAAGCATTAACTCTCTGCTCTGAATTTGTAATCGTTAACTTTGTTGAAACTAGGCGCTGTAGCTACAGTTATTCTCAGCTAAGCTTTCCGCTGTGAGTACGATTTAAACATACATAGCACTTGTAACCATAGCAGTAGAAATGGTGTTTGGACATTGTATGTTCTAGTATACCGTACTGTATACAATCTCTACATACAGTAACTGGTTTGCACAACGCATAAGGACGTTTTTGCTTTTTCATCCTTTTTCTAGAAGGATCAAAAACTGCACCTCCCTTAGGTAGTAGGTATGTATGTAAGTTGACATTAAAGCCTCTTTGAAGCAAAACAGTTGCAGCTGAACGGAATTTTAGTAATTCAAGGAACTTTATCTTCGTTGAATCCTTCCTTCTTGAGTGAATCAAAGCAATTCTTTATTCGTTAATAAATTAACACATGTTCATGCATAATTTAGCCCCCAAGTTCATTTATAATATACCGTTTTTAGCTAACAAGCAAGGTACATCTTTCGTAATCAGGGGCAAAAGTATCATCATATATAAAGACAACTTTTTTCTTATTTTAGTTGCATTAGTTTTTGATACTTGCGTGTTTAGACTTATGTAATGTACATACGTAGGTAGTTACAACAATTTTTTTATTTTTTTTCAAAAAAGTTTTAACCTTTAATTTGTCTAGGTATATATATCAGACTGATAACAGAGCGCATATTTCGCAAAAAGTTGTCTGGCCGACGGTTAGTTGATTATGTTCTTAAGCAGTTTGGAAGCTATACTTGGATATATTGCTCTACTTTCTGCAAAGAGCAGGTGTAATTCCACTTTAATATCTTGAGACACACGTCCAAATTTAATTAATTTAACATAATTTACCTGGCTATGCTCAAGCTGAGTGACATTTGCAGACTAAAGTGGCTGCTTATTTGAAATTAATTTAATTTTGACTTGACGAGCCATATATACATATTTTGCGCAAAATAGTTTTCCTCTAATTTCCTGGCAATTTTTATGATTCACTACATTATGTTGGTAGTGTTAGGGCAATTTTCTGCAAATGTGAAATGAAAACCTTGTTTACGTTCAAGATTCATGTTGACTAAACTTTCAGTGAGTTTGATTCAGAAACATGTTGCGATGTTTTTGCATCTAGATGGTGTATCAAAAATGAGTTATTAGACTTTTATCTCTATATTAATACTTATCAACTCATAAGTAATTAAATTAATACTAAATTAAATTAATACTAAATTAATGTATATGTTTAATGTTTAAAAAAAACTTAAACATGTTGGCCAAAAGTTACGAGCTGGAGAGTGTCTCACTCTTCTCGGATAAGAGTTATGTACTTTTGATTTGAGGTATGTACCTACTGGGCCGATGCTGCGCTGCCATTAATCGTCTGTTCATAAGTTAAATACCTAACGGCCCCGTTTTTTCAGATACCACCTCAAACTGAGCTTTGTTTTTTACTGTTAACAAAAAACAAAAAAGTGTTTGGGACAAAATTTTATTATTTGGTCCAGGAAAAATGGGCCTAAGAATGGGGCTACAGTTTGCAAAGCAAAAACAAAAATAAAAATAATATACCTAATTTTCAAAAT
>JASANF010018161.1:0-30982 GCA_030248245.1 Trissonchulus sp. WLG1_4
GAATTTTGATTTTGATTTTTGGATGCAGACTTTCAAATTTGTAAATTTTATTTTTTAATTTTAGTTTTAATTTTTGATTTCTGATTTTTTATTTTAATTTCTGCAAAAACCTGTCACGTAAACACAAGTATTTCAAGCTTACAACCTTTACGCTAGTCACTTACCGTAAAGCTTTGATAGTCTGAAAGGGTTGGCTAGGTATAAGTACATAGGAACCCAGACTATGCCATATACTTGAAGTACTAGTTCACTCGGCTGAAGCTAAGAATAGACTTCTAGGAGTAGACTTAGAAGTGCTTACAGGTGAAACAATATACTTTAAGGATAACACATTTGCCGTCATGAAAAACGTAAACACATAGCATAAACAGCTCACAGGGCATTCATTGCCACTAGAATGTTGAAAAAAAGAGCAGACCCCAATTCGAAAGAATGAAAGAAAAGGAGGCGCCGGGTATTGAACCCGGGCCGCTTGCCTCGAAGACAAGAATGACAGTACGGTACACTACACGACAGTACTGTTGGTAGGCAACTGATTTATTTTAACTAGTTTAGTCCGAGTAGTTTGATGATATTTCATTCCTAAACCTACGACGACATCAAGTCCAGTCCGTTCAATACGGTAAAGGAATGGGCCCTAAGTGATTTTCAAGCGTCCGTTTTGCTAAACTTAGCTCGGAATAAGGAGTTATTCTCAACGCCGGAGGGTTTTAGCATACCGTCTAATTGCCCAGTTCGCAATCTGCGAAAACGCTTTGCGTCAATAAGCCTTCCAATTCAGGGTTCAACAAAAAATTACAAAAAACATTTTACTTGTTGAACTGGAAAAGAAAGTCTAAACAGTTGCCCAGTGGCACTTTTTTATTGTCCTTTTTAACAGCTGTTTTTTTAAATCGTTCAATAAACTGCCTTACAAATTTACAACCTAGAGCAGCAAACTTATCATAATTTTATTTAATGTTCCAATGTGTAATTTTATTTAATGTTCCAATGTGACACACTCACACGTTAGTTAAGATATCTCATCATATGTATATACGCAGCTGGTAATACTGGAAAGTAAGCTGTAATACCATTACTTTAATGCCGCTAAAAGGTTTTCACAACCTCGCATTTACAGACACTAAAAAACTAAACAAACATTTGTATTATTGAATGACCAGTGTTTTCTGGAAAATAAGCCAATGTATACAATGCGTTTTTACTTTCTAACCCTGCTCTGTATATTAAAAGTTCATGCCAGCGCTAGAAATGAAGCAACAAACAAAACGACGCTGCTGGTAGGTGGATCAGTGGATGAACCATTTTTTTACAAATGCTCATTTCTTTTAAAAAACTATATAAAAAATTGCCTATATCCAGGATTTGGGGCAGAATCGATGGCTCTGTTCGGTGAGCATTACAATTATCAAATCGTTTTCGCCACCTCTACAGATGGAACGTACGGAACCTACAACGAAACCAGTAGACGCTCTTCAGGTTTTGTAGCAGATTTGGTAAATGGTAAAATTGACATGACGTACCCAGGCTTTCATATGAATGACGCGAGACAAAAAGTTGTCGATTTTACACAACCCTGTTTTACAGATTCATATGTATTTATAGTAAACTCATTCTGGGTTCATAGTGGTGGCTCTTGTGTGGACTGGTGGAACACTTTTACGCTAGATTCATGGCTTATCATTGGTTCTGTAACTGTTCTGATGGTATTAATTAGAAAAAGCTCACTAGGGATTTTCACAACCCTCATGGCGAGTCAAATCATATTTATTATTTTTAACGCAGCCGTTCAAAGTAACTTAGCAATTTCGCGGGCCGAAGTTCCTTTTGATAGCTTGGAAACAATAGAAGCAGCACCTCTGAACGGATTTACGTTTGTATCTTGTGAATGCAAAGCTTCTGTTATAAGTATGGCCACTCGTAAAATACAGAAAATTCTGTCCGAGAAGAAAATGTCAAGCAAACTATTAATTTATCGACCAACATTCACTGATATAATCAGCAGCATAAATTCAAGTGTACGTATGTTTACGTTTGCTTCGACCATATGGAGTATGTATCAAACACGGAATTACAATAACGTGTTTCTTTTACCTAACAGAGGTGCCTTCAGTCATTCAGGCTACAGAAGCATGGTAGCCAAAAATAACACATTCTTGAACCATAAACTCAACAGCTTTTACGAGCTATTAGCTAAATACGGAATTACTTCAAAACTGGTAAAAAAGTATGACATTTCGAACGAGCGTAGATGGCCTTTTCCGTCACCAAACCCACTTAATTTAAGCACAATTGCGCCATCATTTTACTTATTAATTACTGGATTAAGCATTTCGACTGCTTTTTGTTTATTCGAATTTTTCTATTTTCATGAATAATAAAACCTGCATTAATGTGCATTAAAATTTGTGGATTACAGTATCAGTAATACAATAAATCAAAATTGTCTTGCATATATTTTGTTTGATTTATTAGCGTGTAGACGCTGTCTTATGTGCGCTACTGAAATAAAATGTATTTTTCAGGAAAAACAGTGTGTTGCCGCATTCAAATCAACCTGTTGCGTGTCCGCAATTTATAATGAAGCATTACTTTACTATCATCATGAGCAATCTCCAGAGGCAAAATCAAGCACAGCCATTCATTTGTTGAGTGCTAAGCAGCGAAACTTTTTCTGATGTCAACATTAGGTAGTTTGAAAAACCTTTAAACAGAATTAAGTTAGATTAGCATGGTAACAAGCTGAAATAAGCTGTACTTTAACATCCATTTGCTTTAATGTCACCAATTTCCACCTGTTAGCGTTATTCTCTGATTAAATTACGATTTTGAGGTTATTCTGTGACAGGTACTGACTTTTAGGCTAAACCAACAAACGTGTCTGTTTCAACACAAGAAGATTAATGGCACAACAGGTATCCAATTTTGTCATGCTTTTTCATCATGCAACTAGCTGTTTTGATTGATAATGTAACGAGAACATACCCTGTTTGTCATACCTAATTGAGCAATGAACATGCATGTTTCTGTAGTAATACCAAATATTATCCTGAGCGGTCAATTTTGTATGTTTACCAAATGTATGTTTTGTAAGTTCGAACCCTGGTGCTAATTTTTTGTGTTGCATTCGATAGTTTTTCAATGTCACATACATACAGGTAGGTACATAAAAAAAGACTTACAAATTTAAGATAAAAGCAGCTGGCTTAAAATTATTACCTACTCTTGTAGAAAAAAATGTCAAGGTTTTTTGGTTGCTTGAAAAAGTTTTCCTGATTTCATTTTGTGTATTTTATTGATCGGTATCGCCAAGTGAAACACAGTGTAAACAGCAATACGATGTAATATTAAAGTTGAGTCAAGTTTTCGTCTAATTAAGCTAAAAATGTCACAGTTATTTGCAAAAAAATTGACATTCAATAAATTTTGATCGAAATCCAACAGCAGGACCAAGGTCTTTAAATTTTACTACTAAGCAAATGTCTTCTAATTGATGGCACAAATAGTCTAGTAATCACAGTCAAAGGAACCTTTCCTTTCCTGGCAAGTGAACAAACATAATAGCACTACCATTTACGGTAATAATACGGTAATCATCATACATAATTTCATTCATGTAACAATGACACGCACACATTAATTGACCTCATTCATTGTCATACAAGGGAAAACTAATAAACGTGACCAAAAACTGCATAATTTAAAAGAATACAAGCCACAACAGACCGTGAAAACAATATTGTTTGTAGATTGAACTCGCAGTATGATAAGGATTATGTCACAATCTCACAACCAATGTTTTTGCAGCAATTAGTTGAGGCCAGAGTTGAAGCACTTAGAAGGCTACACAATTGTAAAAAGTATACATTTATAAGAAACATAAAGAAACACTCGGTAATAACAATACATGCGTACATGTGTACATTTTACTGCATGCATTATGTATGTAGTAATTATTTTGAGTATTTAGACCATTTAGACCTTTAGAGTATAAGCGTTTTCGTTCACACATTCATAGCTTGACGTCACATGTATTACAGTAACATATTGCCCACCATTGTTTCAGATAATTTGTGCACGGCTGTTGTATTTGTTTTTGAACAGTCGTTTTAGAAAAAAATACCGATGGAAAAAACCAATTATATTTTTCTATTTGTATT
The DNA here is from genome assembly GCA_030248245.1 of Trissonchulus sp. WLG1_4. NCBI lineage: Eukaryota > Metazoa > Nematoda > Enoplea > Enoplida > Ironidae > Trissonchulus > Trissonchulus sp. WLG1_4. Next base: position 4,161 of record JASANF010018161.1, read on the forward strand.
TATCCGTATCGCCATTGGAAGTGATGTCAAGGTTTGTCCCTTTTTGGAAAATGCCTCCGTGTCTGTCTGCCCTAACGACCCAAGAACCCGACATCTACTTTGGAAAAAATGGCTAAACAAATATGATAAAAATTTGTTGCCCAAATCTGATTTTGTCGAAGTATCGGTGCGAATTGCCATTCGTAAATTGCTTCAAATTGATATTTTGCGACGCACAGCAGAGCTAGACTTGAATTTATTACAGTTTTGGCACGACGATCAACTTGAAGAGTTTTGCGGTAACTGTAGCTTTTTGTACGCCGCAGAAAATATTCTCGATATTTGGTATCCGACAACAGCCATATGGGATTCAATTTCAACTAAAAGTATTCAATCTCCCGTTGAAAACAGCTATTTACAGTTGACTAGTGGACGCTTACGCTGGGTTCAACGCCTGATCACAGTTCAACCTTGTGTTGTGAACTTATTCAGTTTTCCATTTGATGAAATTACTTGTTGCCTAATGCTATTGCCGGCACACGATTCAAGTGAATACATGACTTTACGGTGGTCATTAAATAGCCCATTGCGTATCAATCGTGATTTAGCGAAAAATTATTTAACTTCTTACTTTATTGTAAATTCATCGTACGGTAGCTACAATATCCACCGTGGAAAAGAGGTTCTTACTGTACTTTTGGCAAACGTCACATTACAACGCCATTATGTGACCTATCTGCTGCAAGTTTATCTACCAAACATTCTTACTGTAGCTACTGCTTGGAGTTCTTTCTATGTGAGCCCCGTTAATGTTCCCCCAAGAGTCACCTTAGGAGCTACGACTATGTTAGCTATGGTAGTACAATACGGAGCTTTGGAGAAAGAATTACCAAGGGTCGGATATCTTAAAGGAATCGACGTTTGGGAACTTGGATGTGTGATTTTCATTTTCTACTCTTTAATCGAATACACAGCCGTGATTTTTCAGGTTTTTCATTTGCAATCGTCACAAACACGAGCATTTCAAAAAAAAGGCCATCCGTTGGATGTGGCTTCAAGATGGCTTTTCCCCATTTTCTTTTTTATTTTTGTTATGGCTTATGTCACTATTTTTGTGGTTTAACCGTTACGAACAAGATTTATAAATACCTAAAGATCTCCAATTTATGTTTAATATTAATACGGATATTGTTCAAAAATTTTCCCTTGTATCATAGTTCCAGTTTTCTTGTTCATGTGTGTGGCTTTTTTCCTTATTTTGGAGCCGCTATATAATGCTGCCAATATGTGGTATATTGTTCAATAAAAGTCTGTGGAATATTACAGATGTCAAACATCATAACGTCTTGATCTGTTATGGTAGGTTTATACTTGTTTTCAAAGGAACATAGACATAGACAAGGACACATTTCGGTCCACTGCATTCGAAATTGAAACAAACGTTTGACTTGCATACTATCACTGATACAAACTTATCTTAATAAACATCTTGCTCATGAAAAGCTCAGTAAAGATACTTTATTAAGGTAGTAAAGGTAAAGGTTGTAAAAGGACACACGACAGTAAAGGTAAAGGCAAAACGATAGGAGCATTGATAAACGCGGATTTTAACCGAGGTTTAAAATGTTTTTCTAGAATAATTTAAAAATTGTTGTCCAATATTCAATTCCAGTATGCACTGTATTTTGTCGAATAGAGCCCCGCGGCCCCCATACTTTATTAGGAATCTCAGATTCCTACGTTAAACAAGGTAGGTCCAATTTCTAGTGCTAATTAACACTAGAAGGGGAGGTACCTCAAAGTGCCATCTACCATGCATTCCCCAACTCATAACTTGGAATTTTTGCAATACCTAGGGCTGCCGCAGAATGCAATATAAGCAGCTTCGAGACACAGGTAATCGATCCACCGACCTTCGGTTCTGCAATCGGATGCTCAGTAGATGCGCATTGCATTACCATTTGAGCCAACCGAGCTGACGAAACTTCTGAATTATACATACCTGTTAAAATACACGTGTGCAAGCAATAGCAACAAGCAAATCAGCAGCAACAGTAGGTTATTTTTGAGTCCCAAAGCTAATATTGAACTGCATTCACGTTGTTCGATTGAGTGAGTTTAGGTGGTAGTGTCGCCAAAGCAGTTTTGCTCAGACGTTGCAAAAAGAGAGCTTTTCGCTTTGAAATTGGACGTTCACTGAGAATCTACTAAAATGCTATATGGTGTCAAATAATTACTGCCAGACACTAGACTACCAATATCTACCAATATTTTTAACCAATCACCATTTGTGAGCCAGACATCACACAATAGAGACATAAAATAAGTTTTTTTTTGATTTCAAAATAAGTGTCTAAATTTTTCACAATTTATCATTAATGCTAAAAGTAATTCACAGTTTACGCACAATTTCACAGTTCAAACAGGCATTACTGCACAACCACTCAAGCAATTTGCATTAAATTTTGTGTGCATAAATTAGAGCATATGTGCTTTTACTTTGTGTAAAAAAACTAAAGAAAAAGTTTTTTAATTGTGACGAAATTATCGAATGTGGATAGATTTTTAAAACGTCATTTTTCCGACTTTGCGACTTCACTGTTAACTGTATGCTGCATCAGTTTTGCTGAAACTAGCCGAAAATATTTGTTTTAACACATGTTTTAGAATAAATAAAGAACAATGTCTTATTTTTTATTGAAAAGTTTTACAGTCGCGCAAAATCGACTGCTTTCGCGACACTACCACCGCGACATTACTCTAAGGGGGTAGTGTCGCGAAAGCAGTAAACTTTTTCAGTAAAAGATAGGTCATTGTTTTTAAACATTCTTAAAATATGTTTTAAGGCAAATATTTTTGCCAAGTTTCAGCAAAATTGATGGAGCATACAGTTATCAGTGAAGTCGCAAAGTCGGAAAAATGACGTTTTCAAAACCTATTCACATTCCATATTTTCGTCACATTTATGAATCTTTTTGTTCAGATTCTTTACACAGGCTAAAAGCACATACCTATGCTCTAGTTTATGCACACAAAATTTAGTGCAAATTGCTTGAGTGGTTGTGGAGTAATACCTGTTTGAACTGTAAAACCGTGCGTAAACTGTGAAATACTCACAGCAATACTGATAAATTGTGAAAAATTTAGACACTTATTTTAAAATCAAAAGAAAAACATATCTTCATTTTTCATTTTTCCTATTTGTGGCAAAAAATTGTGCGTGAAAACATTACATGTACTTCACAAACTGGCCAATCTGATATCTGGCTTGATTTTTTGAACTTTTATGTCTCTATTATGTGATGTCTGGCTCACAAATGGTGATTGGTTCAAAATATTGGTAGATATTGGTAGTCTAGTGTCTGACAGTATTTATTTGACACCATGTGGCAATTCACTAATTTCTCAATGAACGTACAATTTCAAAGCAAAAAGCTCTCTCTTTGCAACCTATGAGTAAAACTGCTTTGGCGACACTACCACCTTGAGTGAATAAAATACTATAGTCTGATCAAAAATTGTATGTATCGATCTTCATTGCAGCTTAGTCTTTTGAGGTAACCCCCATAATGTATATATCGTTCGAAAGCATTTTAATTGAGATTTTTATGAAATGAAAATATTTCAAAAAATTTAAAGTTAAAAATTTTAATTCAAACAAAATATACAGCTAATCCTTTATTTCAGTTGAAATTTCTTGCATTTTTCTTTCATTTTATTTTCTTTCAATTTTCTTTCTTTCTTCCTTTCTTTCTTTCTTTCTTTCTTTCTTTCTTTCTTTCTTTTTTTCTAGCCGCCAGTTAATGACCAACGGTAGCTACATATTGGGTAGCCAGTTGGGAAGCAATCAAGCACTTTTATTTGCAGGTCAGCTTTGCTGCTGACATGTGTTAACAAACTTTAATGACCGCACTTTGTTGCTAATAGCATTTTTTCGGCTGAAAAGCTCATTATTATCAGCACACTCACTCTTTCACGCACACACACACACACACATACACACACAGGTGCGAAACGCTTATTAATTGCCGTCATAACATCATTCGGTCAAAATTAGCATGGGGTCATTGGCGAGAGAAGACATAAAGCACTAAAGTAAACAATAAGCCCACTAGTAGAAGACGGCCACCCGCGTATAATAAATTGTTAACTCTCTTTCTTTGTTTCTTTCTTTCTTTCTTTCTTTCTTTCTTTCTTTCTTTCTTTCTTTCTTTCTTTCTTTCTTTCTTTCTTTCTTTCTTTCTTTCTTTCTTTCTTTCTTTCTTTCTTTCTTTCTTTCTTTCTTTCTTTCTTTCTTTCTTTCTTTCTTTCTTTCTTTCTTTCTTTCTTTCTTTCTTTCTTTCTTTCTTTCTTTCTTTCTTTCTTTCTTTCTTTCTTTCTTTCTTTTTTTCTTTCTTTCTTTCTTTCTTTCTTTCTTTCTTTCTTTCTTTCTTTCTTTCTTTCTTTCTTTCTTTCTTTCTTTCTTTCTTTCTTTCTTTCTTTCTTTCTTTCTTTCTTTCTTTCTTTCTTTCTTTCTTTCTTTCTTTCTTTCTTTCTTTCTTTCTTTCTTGCTTTCTTTCTTTCAAGAAAGTCTTTCTTTAATTTTCATTTTTCTTTCAACTGAAATAAAGGATTAGCTGTATTTTTTTGCCTAATTAAAGGAAACCTGATGTATTATATGTCATTCGATAGCCCATACCATTTTGCGTCTAACGATATATACAACATGACTATAACATGCACCTGTCAAAAATTATCAATTTTTAATGTTTGATTTTTCCATTGAAAAACGTCCAAAAAATTTTTTGTCCCTTTTATTCGCTGTAACTTAGCAAATACTCAACCAAATTTGACAAATTTTGCATCAATAGTCGCGTTGTGACCCCGCGCAGTGTGTGAAAGTAATAAATTTCAAACTTTGATATATACAAATTTTTTCAATATTTGTCAGGTTTACTGTCATTTTTCAGCAATTTTCGTTCAAGATTAGTTAAAAAAATTATTACTGATATAAAAAAAATGTGTTTTTGATAGTGGCAGTAACTTAGTCGTAGAACACACTACCGTTATTTTAATAATTAATATTAATATTAAAAGTCGCTGTTTAAAATACTTTTAATATTAATAATTTTATTAATATTAAATTAAAAAGAATTTGGGGAATTTATTTCCATTAATATTTTATAAAAATATTCCAGGACTTCTACATAGTTATATTAATATTAAATTAAAAATAATGTAGGAACATTATTTATATTAATAATAGATTAAAAAATTCGAGAGCTCCATTTATATTAATAGTTTATTAAAATTAAAAACCCACTATTGATATTAAAATGCACAGTACTTTTAATATTCTTTTTAATATAGCGAGACTAAGATATACTGTTGAACATATACGCCATATACTTGCACAAAAATTGACAAGCTGTATTTATATTGATATTAAAATGAAATTTAATAGAATTTTAATATGAATTTTAATACAGCGTAGAAAGCTTGTTTATGTGCAGGGGCGTAGCCAGAAATGTTTTAAGAATGGTTGGAGAGCTGCACTCCCAAAATGTTTTCCGACTGAAATTGTACACAAAGGTCCCTCTTTAATTTTCATGACCCGGCCTGTTTTTAACTCACCAAATTAGGCATGAAAAATGAAAATAATTAGAATTTTTTCTTGGGAAGGCCGTCTCCACATTTAATTAAGTCAGTAATGTCAAAAATGTTCGTGAAGTTTCCAAATGTTGCGGCTTCTAGACGATTGCCAACCCGCCGGTTGTGTAATCTTCGGTGTTTCAGACCTAAAATTTTGCTTTTAATTCTGTTCTGGCATAAACAAATGTTTGTAAATGAAATATAGTAATATGTGTCGCTTTTTGCGTTAAAATTTCAGTTAAGTGTCCATCATCGACCAACAACGGTGTGGTGAGCTTAGGTACGTAATTATATCTATTCCACTTCTGTATAATTGGATGTTAAAACTCTCTAGTCAAATCGTTCCCACGCGGCACTCCACGTGATGAACGACTAATCTGGGGCTATAAAACGTGCCTACAGTACTGTGCAAAAAGGTTCTCTGTTCGTCGACGTACGTCGAGTTCCCCTAGCTTCAATCTTCCCGGAAAGTGACCAAGAGTCCTACCCCTAGGTTGACGATTCGTTGAAGCCCTTATCATTGACGATTCCGGTTTGCACGCTTAATAATTTCGCATTGAAACATATATATTAAAATAATGCTCACGTCGATTATCATACATAGGCTATATTTTGACATGTAAATCGTGCTTCTGCTTCTGTCAAGAAATGGGATTCTAACTGAAAGAAAGACATCAACATCAGAATGACCTAGTGGGAATCCTAACCAGCCATCTCCGGATCTACAGACCAGCCCTCTACCGTTGAGTTGAGCTACTGGGCCTATCACAGCTGTCGAAAATCCCTTTAAGGGGGCGCTCTGAGTAACTTCCAATAAATCAAATAGCTATAATTTTTCTTTTATTGCTGATACGAAGTGTTTTGCTCAAGTGCAGCCAAGGTAGAGAGTGACCTGACATGTCTTTTTGCAAAGTTTGAAATGTTTTTCTGGCAGCATTTTAGCAAATTTTATGACGACAAAAAAATGAGATGTTGCAAAATTTGTCTAATATTTGAAATGATGTATGTACCTCAGCGGTGCCTCAACCAAATTTAGCAATTTATAACTTAAATTAAAGACAATTATTTGGCCAAGATGTCATTTTTGTTGAATTTTAGTTAGTGGCGACACATTTTTAGTTATTTTAATTTTTATTGAAAGTGACGTTTTAAAAAGCCTGTCATATTGAGGCATATCATAATAATTACATTCAAGAAGCTGCCGCCATCAGACCCCTGCAACGATGTGGCTTAGCCTTCCTTCTTTAGGTATATTTTACATAAAAGTAAGTGCATGTGCATTGTGCTGTGTGCATAATTTGTTTGCTTAATATATTGTTCTGTGTTACGGTATAGCTGTTTTATTGTTGCAAAATCAATATTTTTAGTAAATTTGCCGTCCGCAATGTCAAAAATCTTATTTTCCAACTGCCTAGCTTCAGAACCCTTGCCAGCCAGACTCTGGAATTTTCGGTGCTTTGAGCGATTAGTCAAGTTATTCGAATCACATTGGGTCGGGTCGTAATAACCTCAAAACTAACATTAGAAAACTTTCCGATGGTAGGCACAGTTATAGTAAGCAAACTAACAAAGAAGTTAGAATGAAAATTCACTTCAAGACGCGCGCTAATGCGCTTCCCATTGCTAATTAAATCAAAAGCACTTGAATTGCTGATTAAATCAAAAGCACTTGAATTATAATTTAGGTACCCACAGGCTTCCCAATCGTTAATACATTGTACGTACGTACAATGTACGTACGTACGTACGTACTGGGAATCTAAAGGCTCTACACTAATCCCTCAGGTTACATTCGAGGACATTTTGAACTGAACCCCCGGGGCATCAATTCAAGGCAAAGGTTTTATTATTTCGTGAGAAGTTAGGCAGGGGTTCCATTAGAAACAGGGGGTCTATTCAAGACAGGCGCTTTAGTTGAGGAAATATGGTAGTTGTTAACAAGTCTGCTCAGCCCATTATTAGCAATTTCCATGCCTCCCATCCATAATAGAACATGCCATTGTTCCGTTTGATTGCACATGTAGAATTTAGTGTTTTCAAGTCTCGATGTTGTCATGTACCATGGCTGTTTAAACTCTCGTGTTGTTTGTGATTTTTAACCGGAAGTGTCATTACTACTTATAGGTGTCACAATTTTGTCATCATATGTTTATAACGTTGTAAATTCTAAAAAAATAAAATGTTGACTTTTCTTGCAGATTTTTGTTTTCTACTTTTCAACTCAACTCAACTTTTCTAAAATTTCTAAAAAGATAGCTGTTTAATGAATTGCTATTTTCACAGATAAATAGCTCAGCACAGCTTCAACACACTTTCATGTTTAATATATACATCAATTTAAAGCTAAGAAATTGCGCATAGTGATATGAGTTTTATAATATATTGCAACAAAAATTTTTTTACTACGGCTACAAATTTGCTCAAAAAATTTTGAAAAAACTTTTTGTTGCAACAGCCACATCAAACGAAGCTTAGTTTGTTCGAAACAACTTTTCTTCGAGACATTATGGTCAAAAATGTCGCTGAAAAAAATTAAACGCCAAAGTCGGTTCCCCTGAGTGCCACCTTAATAAGAAGTTAGATAACAAGTTTATTGAACGTTTAATAGCTAATTATAACTTTTTCATTTTCGATAGGAACGATAAAACTATTTGCCTAGCTCGATTTCTTCAGATTACGTAATAAAGCGAGACACTCACACTTATTGACTGCTTGCGTAGGTACTCATATCGTTCCTTTTTGCCTTTTTGACGCTATAAAACCACCTGCAATTTTGGAAATTTAGAAATCTGCCCAAGAAAATCTCTAAAATTAGGTTAGATTTTGAGTCCAGCTTGCAGTGAAGCGAACTTTAGGAAAGCTTGCAGTGAAGCGAACTAGGACTAGGAAAAGAAGCAGTGAAGGCTTATGAAAGTGAGCAGTGAACAGGCAGACCTAAGAGTAAGACAGCAGTGATTTCATTGTTAACCCCAGATCAGTGATAACTTGTGACAGAACAGTAGGTAGCAGGAACTAAGTTCATATAAGCCGGTGTCTTGGGATAGGTATATAATGACAGTATATGTGCCTATTGTATATACCGTACGCGTGTTTCGCTTGCATTAAATTATAACACTATTATGTTTCTATTATTGAACTTAGGTAGACCCCCCGAGCATTATTATTAATGAAGGGCCAAAAGAAAAAACACTAGCTATTTTTCTGTCAACTGTCGCTTTAAAGACAGATATATATGCACAATTACTTTTCCTGTCAACAACCTGCTTCACTGTACCAAAACCAAGGCGGTGGTAAACGCAGGCTGACAAATTCCACAAACTGTGTACCTCATAAGTTATTGCTTTTAAAAATGAGAATGCTTTCTCTCAAATAAATGTCAACTGTTGTCTTCATTGTCATCAATAATGAAACATGCCTTTGGAAAAGTGACCACCAAAGCGTGAAGAAATTGTATTTCTTAGCACTACGGTTGCTAACATCGGACCTTGTGCCACAACAACAAAATCTTGGTTGTTAAGTTTACGACATTGCGTTGTTTTTTTTTTGGTAGAAGAAAAATTTTAGGGCGTATTCCGGCCCATCCAAAATAATCAAAGTTCAGTTTTGACAAAACGTTTAATAAGCATCAAGTTTACTTTTTAAGTATATTGGCTTGAGGCCGTTAGGCGAACTGACGGCAATTTGGTAGAAGCGAAAAATATGTTAACATTTTTGGTCTGTGCATAATCATTGCCGTATGTCAGTTTAGCTCACAATTTATCGAATAAATCATACAACGATACTGAACGAGATCAAATTGTGGAACTTGACAGATAATTTGTTCACTACCTGTTTTCTAGATTTGCGCGAACATTCAAGTACGTAGCAAAAAGAGGCATTTGAAACCTTTTCATACTTTCGCAAACTAGCTATGAGTTCGCTTGTTGTACATTTTATGATATTAATTTTAGTCAAACAGATCGCTATTGTAAATTAAATGTGTCCCTTTAAATTAATTTTGATTAATTACTTATTTTATTCAACATTATTATATAATTACATACTCTGAAAACAGAAGGATTTATATCTGCAGTTTCTCTGATTAAATTATGGTTGCATTGCATTATATGGATAAGTAATGAGTGATTATTATAGTGATTATTACGAAGACTCGGCGGTTTATTTTATAAATTATACATAATTGATCATACGTCACATCATGGTGAGATTAGCATGCAGCATCCACGGTTTAAGCATTGCTAAATCTGCCAAAGTTGGTTTTGTAAAAGCATTTTGGTTCATGGTATTTCTTGCGGGTTTATGCGGTTGTGCATATAAAGTGGCCACTGTGATTGAAGACCATATGAAACACAAAGTTGATGTGAAAATCAAAGTAAGTGTAGGATTGAAACATGCACTATAAAATGTTTCGTTTCTAGTTTTTGTCAAAATTTTAGATTTTTCAAGCTATAAAAGTCGAATAATGCTGGTTTTAGTGTAAGGACGTAGTTAAGGGGAACTTACGAATGGCTCAAGCAGTAGCCCGGGTAGGTTTCGGAAGAGTCAACCCTCCCGGTACCGCACCGCACAGCCGGCGGACCTTCCTGGTCACAATGGTGAGGTCTTCCGTACGGGCCGGGGATGCCGGACACCTACGCGTATGGGGGTTTTCCTAGGGGGTGGCCCAGTAGGCGCAAGCGCAGTAGGCGCTAGAGACAACGGAACGCACGCGCACGCTAAGGCGCTATCTGACGCTGAGCCTAAAACTCCGCATCCAGAGGTAGGTAGAAATAACGAAGGGACTCCGCTGAATTAAAGAAATTTATTAAAGAAACATATAGTAGAAAATTGGGGGCAATTTGCGGCTGTGAATTAGTAAAAAAGACAAGATAACAGAAACGGGACGCACGAGAATAACACCCCGCCTCACAACACGTATTATAGCCAAACCATCAATCAACCGGATTCATAGCTAATTTACGCGGCGCATGTCAAAGGTGTGTAGCGTGCTGGCCAATAGGACACGGAGACCAGTAAAGCAAACGAGGGTTTATTAAGGCGAGAGCTAGCAGGTGAGCACAGAGCAGGCAAGGGAAAAGGCAGGAATAAAAGAAACAGACTGATTATCCATGCACAGTACGCGTTTATATAGCCCAAAAGAATATGCAAATTAGACGTAGTGCAATATGCAAATGAGCTTAGCGCGCATAAAAGTTGTACTGCATGACTCAGCAGGAAGTGCAATTTAATATGCAAATTAGGTCCAAATTTTATGCAGTATACGTACGTAGCCACGTATACACCTTACAAGGTGGAACCTGTATTCACAAATAAAAATTAATGAAAAGTGGTGTGAATAATGTTGGATTGTTAAATGATAAAATGGAGGTTAGGGCGTGCTCAAGATGAAGCCTTGCATTAGCTTACGCATTGATACATACAGTTTTTGATTACTACTGCACTGCGCATAATTTTCAAACAAATTTCTTTTTTATGTATGTAAATACAATGTATGTATGAAACAAAAGTGAAATACACAGCAAACAATGAAGTTTTATACAGGTTTACACCAAGATAGTTGAATCTTTGTGCACTTACGGCAGAGGTTTAGAATATAGTATATACACGGCTGTTTAGGTTGCCACGTGAGTCGTGACAACCCAGGTCTGAGGGGCCGGATACATTTTTCACAGTCACAAATAAAACCTAATGGATTAATATTGGATGTAATTTTGGTTTAGACTGTAGTCAGTGTCATATTTTCAGATCAGCAATGGCGAGCCAATACCGTATCCTGTGATCAGTGTCTGTAACAACAACCCGTACAGAAAGCAAGCAATTGGAAACGTTCCAGAAATTGCTGCGCTGGTATGGTTAACGTATAATCTATTTAAGCAAAGTAAAATTCTATTGAGCTATGCAACTGCATTTAGGTTGCTCAACGTCTCTCACAATGAGTATCAGATGTGGTGAATGGCCGGACTGGTGCTGTACGAAGTTGACATTTCCACGATGAGAAATAGTCTCTTTATATCCCAAAATTCACACAACCGGCGCGCGCACATGAAAAACACATATTTATCTCATCATTTTAGCGCTTCTCTTTCGTGTAGAGATCACGCGAGGCACTGGCTTTGCATTGCTTTGGCCGACGAAAAAGTGCCACGTGGCAGCAAGCCAAGCCAGGAGCTTAAGTTTCTTCATTATGGTTGCAGAAATTATAAGATCTGTTCTTTAAATTCTAAAATTATACATTGCAAAATTGTTGGAAAATTATACATACACAGTAGGGCCTTTAGATTCGTCACTGGAAAACTCAAGGGAAGAACTCTAACAGTTTTCTAAATTGACTTCGTTATAATTCTCGCTTCCTTTTGGTGTAGACCCCTTGGCTTGTCCGACGAGTACGGTCGCTTTTCCCCGAACGCCAAATTTCACAGGATGGGTATGCTCCGCGCGTAAAACTTAGGGACTGTCTTTGAGGCGCTTGGCGCATTTTAAATTCCCAAGTTCTTCCCTCTTCACCATGTTTTTATTCTAAATTCCGCCCACTGCTCTTTTTTTTGATATCTCGTTGTCTTTCCGTGTCAGTAAATTTATCTTTTTAAATACTGTGTTCTAAAGCTAGTCTAGTGTAGTTTAGTTTGGTTAGTTGCCGGCCGTAGTCGGGCCGTGTAGGCTTTGTGGTTTTTCCATCCGCCTGTGGCGAAACGGACCTGTCCATTGAGTGATTTTCAGACGGCTGGCTCGTAAAAACCTAGCTCGCAGCTAGGCGTTATTCTCTGAACTGGGACATTTAGGCGACGGTCAAAACCTTCGTTAGCGCTCTGCGCATCTCTCAGTACGTGTTCCCCGGTCCCCCGGTTCAGGGTTTAACACAGACGCTTTTAACGAAACAAATGAAAACAAACTGAAAAAATAAAGGAGTATGCAGTAAGCTGAAAGCTGCAGCACAGCATGTTATTATTATGCTAAAATTTCAACTGAGCTAAAGCCACAGATTATAAAAATTTACGAAACCCATAACGAATCAGGCGAGATTTCGTAATGAAATTATGTGCAAATCATGCGAAACGCACGTAAAACCACTGATTTAGTAAAACCCCCTTGGTGAAATTAACCCTTAAAGTTCGCTATAACTTTACTTTGAACATATAAACACATGGGCTAGGACAAAAAATGTAGTGGTTGACATAATTGTCGACAAAAGCAGGGGCGGTATTTGTTTGAATACAAGAGAAAGTTAGACATCAAAATTTTCTGTATGCTTCAGCTTATGATGATTAGCTTATGGGTGTACTTTACCGAATCTCGAACTATTGTTTTTCTTTGTTTACATGTCAAAATTGTCCTATGATAATTGGTATTAACACGTAATCAATCCACTCGATCTTCAACTATTTTTTATTACTTTTTTATAACGTTTTTTAAAACGTTTTTTGTAGCAAATGGGCTATGAAGAACTTTCTGACTCTGTTTCATCAAAACCAAACGGTGCCTCAAAAATACGACAAAACGGTTTTACAAAAAATACGACAGGACCAAAAAACAGACAAAAAAGACAAGGTACGTGATGTTTACACAAAGAAATAAAAGACATAAAATATACATTTTATAAATGTAATACTTATTGGTATTTAAATTATTTATTAGTAAAAAATCAGTTGAAAAATAATACTGAGTTTCTAACAAGTCTAACCGCGTGCAGCAAAAGCTGTGCTGCAGAGTCTTTGCATCACATTCCTTTGCATTGAGCCGTTGCGCTGAAAAGTTACGCCTTAATGCGTCTTGATCTTACCACAAATGCTTTCAAGCGCTTCTTCATTCGTTTTCAGTCGTAATTATATATTTTATGTGAAACGCTTGAAAAAATATGTGATCACTGTTGCAATAATAGTATTAATTATTCGTTTACTCCAAACCTACACACTCATTGCGTATGCCTATCTACGCATACACGAAACAGCTGTGTATCAAATCAACCAGCCAAAATTAGGCTGCATGCCGGCACAGCAGTGTTTTACAATTTTTTAGCAGAATCCTATTACACATTTGCTTACGTAGAGGAACAAAATTGTGATAATTTATAAATTTGTGACAATTTATGTATCAGCGTATTACCTGATTTTGCATTTATAAATGTTGCCACTGAAGATGCACATTGAATGAACTAAATATGTTTATCGAAGGGAGGTGCTTATATATTGTGCTTGCTGTGCTAGCTAAATAAGCGTGACAATGTTCTGAACGCAGTCTTAAATTACTTTACGTTGCGCTTTCCTAAAAATCAAATAACCCGTTTTTATTTCAGCATGTCCACTAGCAGGCTACACCTACAACGGTCTTTTTTGCTACCGGTATTATAGCGCCAGCTCCTTAAATTTTAACGATGCAGAAGCATTGTGCCAGGCTGACGACGCAAACTCACATTTGATGTTTGTGTCTTCTGCCGCCGAATATAGTGCACTAACGGCTATCATAACGTACGCTGTGTGTTAAGTTTACCCAAGAGCACATAATAGGAAGAGTATGACACAGTATGACAGTATGCTTGTACCCCAAAGCAAGGAAATTCTAAGCCACAATAAGGAGAGTGTCATACTCTTCCTACTATATACTTAGCTTACCGTTAATTGTATAGCTGATACAGATACATACAAATATGGTATTTGCAAAATGGGCAACTAAACAAATTGTACTAAAAACCAGAAAAAAAGGAAATTTCAGCATCGACACTTCTTTCAATAGAATCAGCGTTTACTTAAGCAAAGCACTAAAACGGTCAAGAATTTTTTTTTTGCAACTTGGATAACGTTAAAATTGTTTTTAAATTGTTTTTGCACAAAACAAATAAGAAATTGTTTTTTATATTTTTATTTTTCCATTGCAGTGGTGATGTATGGCTGGATGGATTTAGAATTTCAGCTCCTTCCCCTTTTACAACCTCAACAGGAGATCAGTGGACGTATGCGCTTTTTTAATGATTTTTAGTTGCGTACATGTGAATCTGTGCAGTACACCCAATATCATTTTATAAAAAAACATGTATACCCTGGTTTATGCTTCTTTTACATTTGAGAACAATTTGTTCTATTTATGTATGAGTAGATATGTACGGTATGTGTACGGTTTGTGTATTAAATTACGTATAAGACAATAATCGACCTTTCGACCAATTCAGTAAATTTACATTCCAAACTTTACTCTAACGACAAAATTCCCACGCCATTTTTGCGCATCTAATGCGCTAAGATGATCAAAATGGTCTAGCGTGACGAATATAGATTTTTTGAATATATGGTTTCCCACTTTTTTTATCAAAATAGTTTTTTAATAGGTTTCGGGGGCACTTATTTGCTTATATGCGCCTATAGACCATGTATTGGTCCATACACATGCAATAATTATAGAGAAACTGGCGGTGAAGTAGGCAATTGTTACAACGTAAAATGTTATCTTTTGGCTTTTTTCTTGATCACGTAAATGTGCCTGAAAATACAATACTTATGCTACATTGACATTTACTTAAATTTACTTAAGGGGGTAATGTCGTTTTCGTGGTTTTTGACATTTCAGTGTAATTTTTGCGCCCACAGATCTCAAGCTAAAAACGGACTACGGCTTCGAAACTTTAACCACATTATCTTTAGGAAAATATCCCCACCCTTTTTTTTCCTTTTCTAAAAATAGTTTGTAGAGTCGCTGTTATGGGCTTTTGAAAATTTTAGAGAAAAGTCAAATTACGTGATTTTTGCACGAAATTGTCATTTTCTCAACGTAGAAACGACTTATCAACTATATCAAAAAAACAGGTGGGGATATTATGTCAGTGCATAACTGCAAAAAGTTTAGTAGTTGTTGGCTGATCTTGAGTTTCATAACTGTGGCGCAAAAATTAGTCAAAAAAACCGCTGATGGGGTGTATTCAAATGATAGCAGCAGTAAAATTGCCAAAGATAATCTGCTTTTAAATATAGTTTTTTTAAAGCTAGAAGGTGTAAAAAAATGTGAAAAAGACCGCTCTAGTTTCTGTTGAGGTTAAGGGGGTAATTGCGTTTTTAGGTGTTTTTTTAAAAAGCCATAGCTGAGCGTTTACAAATTCAAATCACAAGCGGTCTTTTGCATTAGTTAGAACAATATCTTTCCTAAATGTATGCCATGCCTTGAAATTTAACCTGAGATTTTCTTTCCAGTATAAGCGACTAAAGAAAGGTCCTTTCCAAAATATTAAAAATTTTTACAAAAAGTTTGCGCCACAGCTCTGAATCATACGATTACCTGTTGGGGCTGAAAGTTGGTAAGGTTATTGACATGTTTAAAATCCCCAGGCATGTCCCCCACTTTTTTAATAACTAGTCAATTTACTGAGAAACTAGCTGAAAAGCAAACGCACCGAAAATTTAAGATATTTTCTTGTCATTAAAACCCTCTAAAAATGTCCACAGGTGAAATTTCAAAAAAGTGAGAGACATGCCTGGGGATTTTGACCTTTACAATACTGTCCCAAAAATTTATGCTCAGGCGTCACTTATAACTTGAGTACTGGTGGCGCAAAGTTTGCATAGAAATCACAAAAACCTCGAAAACGCAACTACCACCTTAAGTGAAGTTATGGTAGTTTAAAAAAACACCTAAAAACGCAATTACCCCCTTAAGCTACCATTATTTTTAACGACAAGTCATGGGGCAATTTGTGTACTGGATCAAATGGACTAGACTTATTTTAGTTCGTGTTTAGGATTGCAAATAAGGCTAAACAGACCAAAGGAATGTAAATAAATCAGCAAATGAAATTTAGTCCGAACCTTTGCCTACAGGATTAGGCTAAGGCTTCAGACTTTAGGTTTAGACTTTAGGTTAAAGGTTATGGCTTAGGCATCTTTGTTTCCATCTGTGATCACTCACCTTAAGCTACCCGGTTTTGAAAAGACATTTTTTAACACAAATTTTAAACCGCTTTGTCTGATTAAAGTTAACTCCTTTGAACGTGGTAAAGGAAGGAGGTAGCGTAATTCACAAGCGGTTGCCTCACAGGTGGTATATTTGAAAATAAAAACAGAAATGAAAGCATACATGCTATGGCGCAGAACTGTTCCATATTAAATTTAAATAATCCAAACTAACAAACTAGAACAAAAGTAAATATGTGATTAAATAGAATCAAATACGTTTAGTTTTTGTTCCTTCTAGAGAAAGAACTATTGTTTTAAAATTAATTGCTCATAGCGTTTAACGCTACCGAGCAGGCTACATAGCCAGTATGTTTTGCGTGTATTTTCAGCTTGGGAGCTGCCTGATGATTTTTGTCTGCGTATATGCTGAAAAATCAATAATCGATGTACACTGCTGTAACAATGTACTTTTTCAGAATCGGCACCGGGATGTTTCACCAGCAGTATATAAGAGCCATTAGAAAACACTGTTCATCGCTTCATAGAGTTGATTCGCTCAGCTCATATTAAAGTGTAACTGTTGAGCCAAACGGCTCAATGGAGTGGGATGCTTAACATCCTGCAGCATTTTTTGTTCGTACTACGTAGTTAGTTAGATTAAGTAAGAATAAGCCAGTTATAAAGTAGGGGAGAGTAGGACACGCAGTAAGTGTAGCTTACGGTATGTAATGGAATAGAGAACCAATTCATTTAACCTTTTAACCATTTAACCATTTAACCTCAACTTCATTCATCTCAACCTGAAATGTAGACACCGGGGAAGGAACCGTGCCCCCTTTGGGGCCTACTTGTTTAGAGTGTGATTAGGTTTTTGGTAGACTTTAGACTTTTGCTTGACATCCGACACTTTTTTATACCTGAATAATAATAATGGTACTGGCATGCCAGTGTAGATTTTCATAAAGCTGAAACCTTGGCTGCCAATCTGGATGGATTTATTGCCTCATCTGCCAGTGTATCATATTAGTCACACCGACTTCAAAAGTTCAAAGTTCAGTCGTACTTGTCAGATAGCTGAACTGACTAACTCTGATGAAATCTTTTGTCTGGGAGTTGATAAAGCTAACAATAGTGGCAATAATGACGGAAAAATTTTAAGACTCTGCTTCTTTCGGTGCTTCTTAAAAATAATTTGGCACAAGAACGAAATGAGCCTATTATTCACCTTTTTAATTAAATTATGCTTATTTGAACTGTAAAATTTTGTTTATATTAAGTTTATATCAATATGTATTACTACAAATTAAAAAATCGCCAGTAGGCCACAACGGGTTGCCGACCGGTAAGGGACCCTCTATTCTAGGCAGATGACCTTCTATTCTAGGCAGAGGACACTCTATTCTAGGCAGACGACCCTCTATTCTAGGTAGATGACCCTCTATTCTAAGCAAAGGACCCTCTATTCTAGGTTGAGAACCCTCTATTTTAAGCAGAAAAACCTCCCAAAGCAGAGAACCTAGTGTTCAACGCAGAAAATCATCCATTCTCGGTAAAAAACCCTCTAGTCTAGGCGAAAGACCCTCTATTGTAGGCGGGAGACCCTCTATTCTAGGCAGATGACCCTCCATTCTAGGCAGAAGACCCTCTATTCTAAGCAGATGACCCTCCATTATAGGCAGATGACCCTCCATTATAGGCAGAGGACCCTCCATTATACGCAAAAGATTGTCTATTTTCGGTAAAAAACCTGATATTTATGTTCAGGGACCCAACTTACCCACAAAAACCCCAAAATTTCAATTTCGAAAATTTGAACCCTTAGAAGGGGGTACCCTGAGTGGGTCCTAGGGGGTCCAGGTAGGTCCTAGGCAAAAACGAATTTTGGATTCATGTTCAGGGGCTCAAATTACCCTTAAAAACATAAAAATCTCAATTTCAAAAATTTGACCCCTGAGGGCCCCCTAGGGAGGAGGGGTACCCTGAGGGGGCCGTATGGGGCTCCAGGGAGGTTCTAGGCAAAAATAAACCTTGGATTCGTGTTCAGCGGCTCAAATTACCCCTAAAAACACCAAAATCTCGATTTCGAAAATTTGACCCCTGAGGGCCCCCTGGGGGGGGTACCCTGATGGGGGTCATAGGGGGGTCCAGGGGGGTCCTGGGTAAAAAATAACCCCAGATTCGTGTTTAGAGGCCAATACTACCTCTAGAGACTAGTTTTTGTCCAAATCCCTAACAAAAAATTTTTCAAGTTCACAAGGGTCCCCCCTTGGTGTTTTATTTGTACCAAAAATATTTTTTGGGGTCACGTGACCCGGCCCCCCGTGGGGTCAGGGGGTCACCAAGGTGGGGGGCACAACTACTCGTAGGGGGGGTTCCCCCACCAAAGTTTGGGACCAATCCCCCCAGTAACTCCAGAGAAAAACGAGTAACAAACTTTTAATCACAGGAAAAACAACAAAAAAAAACAGGAATATGAATACAATGGGTTGCACCCCTGCTTCGCTGGGGGTCGGCAACCCAAAAACAACAACAACAACAGGATTATGAATACAATGGGTTGCACCCCTGCTTCGCGGGGGGTCGGCAACCCAAAAATTTGACCCCTGGGGACCCCTTAGGGGGGGGTACCCTGCGGGGGCCGTAGCGGGGTCCAGGGGGGTCCTAGGCAAAAATAAACCTTGGATTCGTGTTCAGGGGCTCAAATTACCTCTAAAAACAACAAAATCTCAAATTCGAAAATTTGACCCCTGAGGACCCCTTAAGAGGGGCAGGGGGGTACCATTAGGGGGTCATAGGTGGGTCCAGCGAGGTCCTAGGCAAAAATAAACCTTGGATTCGTGTTCAGGGGCTCAAATTACCCCTAAAAACCCCAAAATCTCAATTTCGAAAATTTGACCCCTGAGGACCCCCTAGGGGGGGTACCCTAGGGGGGTCATACGGAGGTCCAGGGGGGTCCTGGGTAAAAAATAACCCCAGATTCGTGTTTAGGGGCCCAAACTACCCCTAGAGACAAGTTTTTGTCCAAATCCCTGACAAAAAATTTTTCAAGTTCACAAGGGTCCCTCCTGGTGTTCCATCATTTTCGGGGGTCACGTGACCCGGCCCCCCGTGGGGTCAGGGGGTCACCAAGGTGGGGGGCACAACTACTCGTAGGGGGGGTCCCCCCACCAAAGTTTGGAACCAATCCCCCCAGTAACTCCAGAGTAAAACGAGTAACAAACTTTTGCTAACAGGAAAAAAAACAACAAAAAAAAAACAGGAATATGAATACAATGGGTTGCACCCCTGCTTCGCGGGGGGTCGGCAACCCAATAATAGTAATGATAAATTATGGCTTCGTACAGTAACAATCTTTATCCGTGAATACGGTAACTTTCTAGCGGCATAAACTGCGTGTGCCTTTAACTAACAGATCTTGCTATTCAAGATAATTTCTTTTGTAACTCCGCAGCTGTTAACACGCGCAGATACAGTTGACACAACGTAAACGGTAGTATGAACATGAAGTTACGGCTAAATACTCAATACTACAGTCCTGGCCTCAAATAGTGTCCTTCGTGCGTGTGAGTGCGAGTGGCCAGCAGACTTGTGCAACGAACTTCGAGTGA
The DNA here is from genome assembly GCA_030248245.1 of Trissonchulus sp. WLG1_4. Taxonomy (NCBI): domain Eukaryota; kingdom Metazoa; phylum Nematoda; class Enoplea; order Enoplida; family Ironidae; genus Trissonchulus; species Trissonchulus sp. WLG1_4. The sequence goes on from JASANF010018161.1 coordinate 24,250, forward strand.
AGTTAGAGTGACCTTTCAATGACCCAGGCGTTTAACCTACATTTGTACACATGCAGCTAATCTAGAAGCAGTCATTATTTACTACGTAGGTAGGCTTATATGAGAACGTAGCAGGAGCAGTTTCTTAGCCATTAGATCAAAAGTTTAATTGAGGAGCCGAGTGGACCACTCGAAGTTGTATCAATTTACATTCGAGTGAATGTCCGTGTAGACAGCGTGTAGATCTCGAGTAAAAAGACACTATTTGAGGCCAGGACTGTACTTAAAAAACCATCACAAAACTTACTATATTACCAATTTCAGCAATTTCGGAGAACTGTAAAACAGGAAAACAAACTGCATCTATTTACAGTGACAATTCTGTACTAGTGTTAGTACAAAGTCGTGACTGTTTATTTCAGAAATGATTCTAGCAAGTTTTAGTTTATTTCGATAGAAAAAATATCAGCCTGCCATACAGTTACAGAGAGGTTCTAAAACTGTTATAAACGCACAGACAAAAAGGTAAGATTGCCATAAATAGCAAGTGCGGTAACAGTTTGTGTAATAGTACTAAACCAGATAGTTTCTCACTTTTGTCGTTGTATAGACCAATACCAGGTGGATGGGCATTGGCAAAGGAAGAAAGCAAAGTGCTACCCGAACCTATTAAGATACGGGTTGATACAAAAACTGAAAACTATGAATAAGATTGAAGTTTCTAGTCTGAATATCGATCGATGTATGTAGTAAGCTCCATTTTTTGGCAGATTTATTATAATTCATTGAGGGGGGTGCCATCTTCCAAAAATAATTAACAAACCTAAAGCGGTATAATGTAACATATTGGAACAAGCGAATTTTTGAAGACTTCATCTCTTAAATTACATTTTCGCATACAAACATTATTTTAGTCATTCAACCGACTATGATCATCTCATATATTAAAATAAAACAAATGCGTAAGGGTTCAAAGAAAGTCAAGCACACCCCGTCAATTGTGGCCAATTTAATTCGGAAAAAGAGTCATTTATATCCTTCAAAGAACTGCTCCAGTTTTGTTAAAAATTTCAGTTATTTTTCATGGTCAATTAATGAGCCCAACTTAGCGACACCTAATCAGTGCCTACAAATTTGGTATCCATCGGGCATGGACGACACTTACTGTGATGTGGCTAGACCAGTTATATGCCAATATAGACCCCCAGCTACAACAACTACAACTACAACAACAACAACAACACCAACACCAACAACAACAACAACAACACCACCACCAACAACAACAACAACAACACCAACAACAACAACAACAACAACAACAACAACAACAACAACAACAACAACAACAACAACAACAACAACAACAACAACAACAACAACAACAACGTCAACAACAACTACAACAACGACAACAACAACGACAACAACAACGACAACAACAACGACAACAACAACGACAACAACAACGATACCAACAACAACAACGATACCAACAACAACAACGATACCAACAACAACAACAACAACAACAACGATACCAACAACAACAACAACAACAACACCACCACCAACAACAACAACAACAACACCAACAACAACAACAACAACAACAACAACAACAACAACAACAACAACAACAACAACAACAACAACAACAACAACAACAACAACAACAACAACAACAACAACAACAACAACAACAACAACAACAACAACAACAACAACGTCAACAACAACGACAACAACAACGACAACAACAACGACAACAACGACAACAACAACGACAACAACAACGACAACAACGACAACAACAACGACAACAACAACGACAACAACAACGATACCAACAACGACAACAACAACGATACCAACAACAACAACGATACCAACAACAACAACAACAACAACGATACCAACAACAGCAACAACAACAACAACAACACCAACAACGACGACAAAAACAACGACAACAACAACGACAACAACAACGACAACAACAACAACAACAACAACAACAACAACAACAACAACAACAACAACAACAACAACAACAACAACAACAACAACAACAACAACAACAACGATACCAACAACAACAACAACAACGATACCAACAACAACAACAACGATACCAACAACAACAACAACAACAACGATACCAACAACAACAACAACAACAACAACAACAACAACAACAACAACAACAACGATACCAACAACAACAACAACAGTGACGACAACAACAACTACAACAACTTCGATACCAACAATAACAACGACAACAACAACAACAACATCACCAACAACAACAACAACAACGACAACAACAACAACAACGACAACAACAACAACAACAACAACGACAACAACAACAACAACAACAACAACAACAACAACAACACCAACAACAACAATAACAACAACAACAATAACAACAACAATAACGACAACAACAACAACGGCAACAACAACAACAACGATTACAACAACAACAACAACAACTACAACAACGACAACAACAACGACAACAACAACTATACCAATAACAACGACCACAACAGCGACGACAACAACAACTACAACAACAACGACACCAACAACAGCTACGACGACGTTGACAATACCTACAATAACCACAACTACGATGACAACAACAACAACAAAAACATCAACATCGACAACAACAATATCACCAACGACGTCGACATCATCGACAACAACAACGACTTCGACCACAACAGCGATACCAACAGAAACTACAACAACGACAACAACAACGACAACAACAGCAACTACGACATTGACAACAGCAACAATGACATCGACAACAACAACAACAATACCAACAACAACGACAACAACGACAACAACAACAACGACAACAACTACAACTACAACTACAACGACAACAACAACTACAACAATAACGACACCAACAACAACGACAACGACATCGACAACAACAACGACATCGTCAACAGCAACAACAACGATACCAACAACAACGACACCAATAACAACGACAACAACAGCAACTACGACGACGTCGACAACGACTACGATAACCACACCTACGATAACGACAACGACAACAGCAAAGCCGTCGACAACACCGACACCAAAAATAACAATAACAACATCATCATCATCATCAACAACAACAACACCAACAACAACGACAACGTCGACAACAACGCCAACAGCAACGACAACAACAACAACAGCAACAACGACACCAACAACAACGATATCGACAACGACAACAACAAAGACAACAATAACTACAACAACAACGACATCAACAACAACAACAACACCAACAACAACGACAACGACAACAACAACGACTACAGCAACGACAACAACAACGACAATAACAACGACAACAACAACGACAACAACAACAACAACAACAACAAAAACAACTACAACAACGACAACAACAACAGCAACAACAACAACGACAACAACAACAACGACACCAACAACAACGACATCGACAACACAAACAATATCAACAACAACAACGACGATATCGACAACAACGACAACAACCACGACAACAAAAACTACAACAACAACGACACCAACAGCGACAACAACAACGATACCAACAACAACGATACCAACAAAAACGACAACAACAGCAACTACGACGACGTCGATACCAACAACAACGATAACAACAACGACAACAACAACGACAACAACAACGACAACAACAACGACAACAACGACTACAACAACGAAAACAACTACGACAACAACGACGATACTAAGAACAACGACAACAACAACAATACCAACAACAATGACAATAACAAGAACTACTAAGATGTCGAAATCAACTGCAATCACAACAACTACGATAACAACAACTAATACAACTACAACAACACCATCACCAACGACAACAACATCGACAACATCATCATCATCATCATCAACAACGGCATCGACAACAATAACAACAACAACGAAAAAAAAAAAAGGAACAACAGAAACACAACAACGACAACAACAACGACAAAACAGCAACACGACAGACAACAAGCAACAAGACACACAACAACAACAACAAACCAACAACAACACAACAACGACGACAACGACAACGCTACCAAGTACAATGATAACAACAACGCTATCAACATCAATGACAACAACAACAACAACGATGTCGGCAACAACACGTACCACGACAACAACAACAGCAACACCATCAACAAGAACAACAGCAACATTAGCAACAACAACAATAAGAATAATAACGACAACAACATCTACGCCAACAACTACAATAACAATAACAACAACAAAAACAATAACTACAGCTACAACAACGACAACATCAATATCAACATCATCAATAACGACAACAAAGACAACAACTACAACTACTAGAAGAACAATGCCAATGACTACAGCAACAAGACCAGCAACAACAACATCGACAACACCGACGACAACGACAATAACAGCGACGACAGCAACACTAACAACATCGCCAATACCTACAGTTTGGACAACATTTACACCAGCCACCTCGGCGACATTACTTACATCAGTAACATCCACGACATTAGCAACCAATACACAGCGTGCCACTTCGAAGTTAGCATCAAGAATGACAGCAACAGCCACATTATCATCAGCAACAATAAGAATGATGACAATAACAACAACCTCAGCCGCCAGCGGCATCAGCAACATTATCATCAGCAAAAAAAACAACGATAATAATAACAACAACCACGGCGGGTCAGCAACATCAATATCTGCAACTATTATACTTACTACTACATCAACCACTAATGCTAGTGCTACTCCACCAGTTACAACCATGAAAATAACCGCAACCTCGACAAGACTACCAAATATAGCACACGTAACTACTAAAAAAAGTTTTGAAACCGGCGTGACTAATATACACAAAACGACTACATCAGCGATTGTTATTACACGATCACCAATAACTTCCTATATTTCGACTGATGATGATGTCGTTGTTGTTATTGTTGTTGTTGTTGTTATTGTTATCTTGTTGGTTCTTGTCTGTTGTGGCTGTTGTTGTTGTTGTTGTTGTTGTCCCCCCTCGTTGTTGTTGTAGTGTATGTCGTTGTGATGTTATGATGTGGTCGTTGTCGTTGTGGCTGGTGTTGTTGTCAGTTGTAGGTGTTGTAGGTGTTGTTGTGTTGTTGTCGTTGTTGTTATGGTCATTGTTGTTGGTATTGTTGTTGGTGTCGTTGTTCTTAGATCGTTGGTTGTAGTTGTTCCAGTTGTTGTAGCTCGTTTTGTTGTCGTTGTTGTTGTGCGTTGTGGTTGATGTTGTTGTTGTCGTTGTTGTTGTCGTTGTTGTTGGTATGATGTCGTCGTATTGTTGTTGTTGTTGTTGTTGTTGTTGTTGTTGTTGTTGTTGTTGTTGTCGCTGTGGTGTTGTTATTGTTGTAGCTGTTGTCGTGGTTGTTGTCGTTGTTGTCGATATCGTTGTTGTTGTTGTTGTTATTGTTGTGGTTGTTGTTGTTGTTGGTGTTGTTGTTGTTGTTGTTGTTGTTGGTGTTGTTGTTGTTGTTGTCGTTGTCGTTGTGGCTGTTGTTGTCGTTGTTGCTGGTGTCGTTGTTGATGTGGTGGTAGTTGTTGTTGTTGATGTCGTCGTCGTTGTTGTAGGTGTTGTTGTTGTTGTTGATGATGATAATGTTTTTGTTGTGGTAGTAGTGGTGATTGTTGTGGTTGTTGTGGTTGCTGGTTATCGTTGTTGTAGGTGTTGTTGTTGTTGTTGTTGTTGTTGTTGTTGTTGTTGTTGTTGGTTTTGCTGTTGTTGTTGATGTGGTTGTGGTTGCTGTTGCTGTTGTGGTGGTGGTGCTGGTGGTTGTTGTTGCTGCTGCTGTTGTTGTTGTTGTTGTGGTTGTGGTTGTTGTTGTTGATGGTGTTGTTGTTGTCGTTGTGATTGCTGGTATTGTGGTCGTTGTCGTTGTGGCTGTTGTGGTTGTTGTTGTTGTTGTTGTTGTTGTGGCTGTTGTAGTTGTAGTAGTAGTTGTTGGTGGTGTTATGATGGTGGTGGTTGTTGTGCTTGTTGTTGTTGTTGTTGTTGTTGTCGTTGTTGGCGTTGTTGTTGTTTTTGTGGTTGTTGGTATTGTTGTCGTTATTGTTGTCGCTGTTAATGCTGTCATCGTTGTTATTCTTGTTGTTAGTGTCTTTGTCGTTGTCGTAGTTGTTTTTGTTGTTGTTGTTGTTGTTGTTGTTGCTGCTGCTGTAGTCGTTTTTATTGTGGCTGCTGGTGTTGTAGTTGGTGGTGTTGTAATTGTTGTGGTTGTGGTTGCTGTTGTTGTGGTTGATGTTGTTGTTGTTGTTGTTGTTGTCGTCGTTTTTGTGGTTGTAGGTATTGTGGTTGTTGTTGTTGTTGTTGATGTGGTGATAATTATTGTTGGTGGTGATGTGGTTGTCGTTGTTTTTGTGCTTATAGGTATTGTGGTCTTTGCCGTTGTTATTGTTATTGTTGTTGTTATTATTATTATTGTTGTTGTTGTTGTTGTTGTTGTTTTTGTTGTTGCTGTTGTTGTTGTTGTGGCAGTTGTTGTTGTGATTTCTGGTATTGTGGTCGTTGTCGTTGTCGCCGTTGTTGTCGTTGTTGTTGTTGGTGTTGTTGTTGTTGTTGTTGTTGTTGTTGTTGTTGTAGTCGTCTTTTTTGTCGTTATTGTTGTAGGTGTCGTTGCTGCGGTTGTCGTGTATAGACACTAACTGAACGAAGTAC
>JASANF010018162.1:0-35726 GCA_030248245.1 Trissonchulus sp. WLG1_4
GTCGTGGTCAGTCTGTAGCGTAGGAAACAGAAAATTTAATCAGACAGGAAAATTTTAATTAAAATTGTCAATTGTAAAATTGTCTACGAGGTTGGACTAGGATCCAATATAAGTGGCCTAAACAGTGTTTGTAGTTTAATCTTCTGTAGCTATGTACTTGGTTCCCTTTTTGAAGGGTGGAGCCCCCGCAAAAACATTTCTAACCTCTACTATCACACTGAGCTGAGTTGAGTAGAGATCCGACATAATCAGTCAAGAAATGAGCTAAATTTTGGCATCGTATCTATGTATCAGCAAGTACCTACGACATACTTTTTGCAACGTATGTTTTATATCGCCAGTATTGTGCCTGAATTAAAGTGAACCTAAAATTATCGTCAGTAAAGTCCAAGTCAAGTCAGAGTTCTCGCGTAGCACAACAAAAGTTTGTTAACCCAATAGTCTTACAGTTTAACCCGTGTAGACTTTTGTACATATATAAGCTGGCAAAATTTCATGCGGATCGGACAAATATTTTCTGAGATGCCCTGGGGGTCTCCAAAATTCACAGACTTTTGCTCTTGTTCTGTCGAAATGTTCTTGCCGGTAGTTCATTCGAGTGACACCTTTTGTGGGTTTTCACATTTCGTATATATAACCCGCTATAGACACTAAAAAATGGTTTTGCTCCGGTGCTTCCGTGTGAGGCTGTGCGATCTGGGGGGGGGGGGTAAACCTTTATTTTTTGTCTAAAAAATGACTGCATATGTGCGAAAAAGTTCAATACTTTTTTTAAGAAGTTGTGCAAAACTGCCAGCCATGTTCGTTTGTGTGTCAGGTGATACAGTGGTGAAATAGAAACTAACGAAGGTTATTTTTAATATTGGCTTATCTGTAAGCCTCAGGGCATGCCCATACCCCCAGATAAATGTGTCTGCCTTAAATATTGTACCCCCGGACACGGTTATTCAAACAAAAATGCCTGCCCGGACAAAAATATCTGGATACTATATTTATAGAGTATCGGGACTAAAATATCGGGATAGTCGTCCGGCCAGGCCACTTCCAGCAGGAACGATTGCAGCCTACCGTTCTCACCTAAACAAACAAACAGGGGTTGGGAAAAGAAAGCAAACTTTCACAAGCAGCTTAGCTCGGATACTACTTGTATATAAAGTAAGTTTCTTTAGTAAGCTTACACACACACACACACACACACACACACACACACACACACACACACACACACACACACACACACACACACACACACACACACACACACACACACACACACACACACACACACACACACACACACACACACACACACACACACACACACACACCCCCCCCCCCCCCCCCCCCCCCCCCCCCCCCCCCCCCCCCCCCCCCCCCCCCCCCCCCCCCCCCCCCCCCCCCCCCCCCCCCCCCCCCCCCCCCCCCACACACACACACACACACACACACACACACACACACACACACACAACACACACAACCCCCCCCCCCCCCCCCCCCCCCCCCCCCCCCCCCCCCCCCCCCCCCCCCCCCCCCCCCCCCCCCCCCCCCCCCCCCCCCCCCCCCCCCCCCCCCCACACACACCCCCCCCCCCCACATATATATATACATATATATATATATATATATATATATATATATATATATATATATATATATATATATATATATATATATATATATATATATATATATATATATATATATATATATATATATATATATATATATATATATATATATATATATATATATATATATATATATATCTTGGCAGTAGTTTTGCCCGTACGCACAAACTTTTTAGAGTAAAATTGATGAGAAATTGGAAATTCACTTTACTCTGCTTAAATTTTTACATGAAGGGGGACGATTTTATGCAAAATGGACGCTTTTTAGATAATAGTGTCCGGGGGGAAGATAATGTTTTTGTAAAGGTTTTATGTTCATTATTGAAATATTCGATAGTAAAATTTATATGTCTGTGTGTTTGTGGAGATGCCGAGAATCGAACACGGGCCCCTCGCGCCAACGTCGAGATGCTACCCACTACAGCACACCACGGCCTAAGTTTTTAAGTGAAATTGGTACTTTTTTGTTACAAATGCTCAATGAGTGAGTTACATTCTTGGTAAAAAAACTAAAATAATCAATTTGCTGGTTCCAATTCTAATACATATGTTATAGCTAAACAGAAAACTTTAAAACAAAATAAAGAATCCGTTTATTGTGTACTTGAAAATGCATAACATTAGAAATCAATATTACAACACTAACGGTGAAAATTTCATTATTTGTTTCTCTGTTGAGCAGCAGGTACAATCACTTGTATTAGCGCAGAGAACAGAAAGCACATTTAAGATTAATAATAGTTTGTAATTAAAAAAATGAAAACATAAAGTTGAAGTCTGTTTTTTCAAATTTACTTAAAGTCGTTGCTTGTGTTCTCCTTTACATCAACAAAATAATTTCTTCAATCATAAATACTTAAGATGACATTACTTTTATCCGTTAGTACATACTGGAGACCAAGCACCAGGAATTTGTACATTTAATAGTAAAATACAACAATAAAACATGTTAGCACACAAATACTGGCCTATTTTGCTTACTGTGTTATGTATCTTCATTTCAATGCCATCTTGCATGGTGATATTTTGTTGTTTTAATATTCATTTGATTCAGATGATAACTAGCTATAGTAAGTATTACAGGTATAACTCTACACACTGTAAACGAATACGAGTTGGTGTTGTAGCAATTGTCGTTTTTCAAAACTTTTCTTATTAAAAATATCTCGAGAATCCGATAAAAAGTAAACCAAGCGTTTTCATTTTGAATAATTGCAGTTGTTTGCAGTTAGCAAATTAGTTTATATTTTTTAAGTTTATTTATTAGTTTTATTTTTTTTAAAAATTCAGCCATATTTTTCATTTATTGTGTAGAGTTAATCTTGTCGCGTAAAGTGTCTGCACAGTATGCACAGATGAGGCATACGCATAACGTGATTATTCTTGATGGTATATGACATAACAGCGTGATTTGAAAGGCTATGAGAATTTTCAAGATGATATAGATACAATAAACTCAGAAGTCTACTAATAAACCAAATTTCAGTCCAATTCAGTAAATTATTTGATTACATAGTGACTGCATAATAGTCTTATAGGCAGGGGAACTAAATGGGTAACACTCTTTTTCCTGCCAGTGTCGAATGATAAATGTGAGAAGAAGATGCGCTCGTCAGAATCAGCAGCCTAGTTTCAGTTTTCTTAAACAAGTATAAAACCAATCATCGTGCAGCGTCTGTGTAACACAGTTTAGCACATAATAATTGACGTAATGCCAATGACATGTACATAAGCCTAAAAAATTGTTAACTTGTTTTTGAAAATACCTTTGTTATGATTTCATTGCATTTAAAACTTGATGCTGATCCTTCGAATTAACTATAATAATAATCTAAATTAACTATGATATTTTTTTAAAAGTTGCTCGATTAAATTATGATAGCGAAATAGACGCCGAGGTATTTGCAAAACATTGTAATGTGACTGCAAAAAAGTAGTACGTTACATAATTATTTATTCTTCAATTGCTTCTTATCGCTCATCAACACTCTTAGCGTTCGTGTGCGTTAAGCAGAACCTGCGCGCTGATTGGCTGTACTGTACTTGTTCAAAAAAACTAATGTGATTACAGTATCGGTTGTGCTTTATCAGTGGTAGGTTTTTTCTTCAATAGAATTCTCTCATAAGATGAGACACTGTTATGTACTGTTGGTTACATCAATCTATGTACAAATCAATTACTACTACAAACAATACTATCAACGTTTTGTACATAACAAAATACATCAGATATATTCAGAACAATATATTGATAAAAGTTATTGGCACCATATGAATACATGATAATAAAGAATTCGGGACTAGAAAGTATATCACTTCTGTAAAACTGTAGGGGTCACCGGATATTCTTGCATTCAAGATCTGTTCCCAAATTGCACACTAGATCCGAATCGAGCGTAAACTGGGGCTTGCTCCGTAGATTATATTAATCAATGAATCGCTCAGCAAATCAATAATTGATAATAACGGGGAGCGTTGTACAGTAAAATCAGTCACAGCCAGTGATAATTCAAAAAGGGGATTGGGGTACGGAATGAGCATAGTGAGGATGGGGGCAGCTTCCTTAGAACAGTTGGCTTATAGCTAGCTAATACAGGGTCCCAGCTGCCAAAGCCATAGACTGAGAAGTAATAGAGGCCAGAATAAGCTTAGAATGGGACTGGCAGAGTGCAATAAGGCAGCCGTTTGTCCGTACTTCAGCACTCCGCGATTACAACCGTCACCGTAGCAGGCACAGACCCAGATTAGCCCTGACTGGTGTGTCCGGGGTAGTTGCAGAAGCTCATTACGGTCATAATAACGACACTGATTGTAGCGAAGCCAATTGTGTTCACGAACTATGGACTGGTTGAAACCTCGCTGTAGGAGGCTGTCGTAACAACCGCGGATGAAGCCGTAGTGACGAAAACCTAGAACAACACCAAACACAAACACATTTATACACATTTATAAAATGCAAAATTGATAGCAAGAATCAATGAAAGAAAATTGTTTGCTTCACACTACTCAATAAAGGTTGCTATTGACGAATGATACAAATTTTGAATGGAAACATTCAATCCCCATCTTACAAAAACACAATCAAGAAAAAAGAGAAACGACGGAAATAAGTCGTTGCGTCGACGTCAAGAATGCTAACATCACTACACCACAGCCTCCAAGTCTCATAGGCCTTGTTTCTCATTTACAACACAAACACACCCACACATACCCCCAACAATGATTTCATCGATCATGAGAATGCAGACTGTGGGACATTCAACCCGGCCCACTCGTTCTTGCATTCCACGCTCATCGCAACTCTTCGTGAAATTGCTAGGCTCATTGTAGGTGTACCTGAGGTGTGTCCAACCTGCGCGGTAGATGGCCGACATGCAGCTATAGCATTTCGTCGTGTCTAAAAATAATTATGCAACGTTAAAATAGTCTCGTACAGTTAATAATTTAGTGTAATTTTTTCTTCAAATGCTTTCACAAAAAACAGTGTTCCATAGTGTTTTGATTACTACCAGATTAATTGATTGTGGTTTTTTCAAGATTAATTATCATAGTACTTGTTGTTTCACAAGCGATGTTCTCAAAACGTGTTTTATGGCTCTTGCCCAGAAAGATGTTATGTAACAACATAACAACATGTAGTGGCAATAATATATAATTGTACTATAACACGACTATGCCACGCTATACGATTACTGTATTGATATATAAGATTAGCAAGTATAGGAGCATATCTTTTAAATTTTTGACAGTCACTACAATAATGAACTGTGGCAATGACTGGCATGTACATTTGTAGTTTGTGCCCGTTTTAAACAATAACCTTACAAAATGTTCTGGTTCTTAAAATAAGTTTTTACGTAAACATTAATATACATGTCTAAATACAAGAACACATGTATGTACGTATGAAACCTTATTCTGGATTTTTTTAGTCAGAGTTGATATGAGTGCTTATAGTTATTTGTTAGTAAAAAAGTATATATATATATATATATATATATATATATATATATATATATATATATATATATATATATATATATATATATATATATATATATATATATATATATATATATATATATATATATATATATATATATATATATATATATATATATATATATATATATATATATATATATATATATATATATATATATATATATATACATATATATGACATTTTGCAAAACCTAAACAGGTAGTAAGTACATAGTTCACAAATGTCAATGTCGTACCTCGCGTCGCTCATGCAAGTATGAGTAAATAAGATCTTTTGTTTCTACTGTTGTATGAAAGTAGGCTATTTGGTATTGAAAATGAACTATTGAAATGCATTTAGTTTAAGTTAGTCACACATTGTTGTTACGTAATATGTACAACTTTCAACTAGTGCTAAGAACAACTATTCAATATTCATGTTTCATTATGTTAGAGAACATACATATGTCTGTATGTACCTAGAGAATAAATAAATGATAATAATAAGACAAACAATAACTAAATTTTGCTATGTTTGTACAATGGCGCATGGAAAAGCAAATAGCTCCTGAAAACATTATACACAAAGCAAAGTGCCATTTCAAAAATGCATAGAACAAATCTTTACGGAATAAACTTACTGTAATTTAACTAAAAAGTTTATTGATTATGCTTAGAAATCCTACACCTCCGCATAAAGCGGATTGAGTGTGCTGAGTATAAAAACTGAAGAAACAAAGGGTGGGGCGCTCTAAGTAACTTCCAATAACATCAATTTTTACTTTGCTAATGAACTGATATGAATATGAGTGGATGTAGGAACGACATATATTAGTAATTTTTGTCTAGTGGGACGTTTTTTGAAAGACCTGTAAATGAAAGCAAGCCAAAACTTAAATAACCTTAGAAACAAAAGGGGGAAACAAATACATAGGGATTTTTGACGTTGCTCATGAGTAAAGTTGGCTATTTTTATCCACTGGGCTCTATTAAGTATAAATTTGTAAAAACGCAACGTAATCAAATGACTTGCAACAGATTTTTAGCACAATATAAACTTTGAAATCTTTCATTTAGTACCCAAGTTCTGTATTTTTTGCTTTAACAAAAAATACAGCCCACAAGTTTAAACCTGGTAAAACTTTTACATGGTATTAACATGCATATCGTACCTGTTCCTGGGCTTTCTGTAGGAACCAGAGCAGCAGCTACGGAACTGACAACAGCCGCAGCAATATAATACTGATGACACATGAGAAGGGAGGTAGAATAGGGGGTGTCAGGCATGCCAAGGAAGGAGGGGTACCGAGGGTAAAGGGGGGATGGCTGTTTTGCCAAAAAGGTTGCCCTTAAGGTGGAGCTAGCAGTGTTAATGAAATTATGCTGAGCTGCATTTAGTGACTATCGCACCCCACCACGCAAGGGCTATATAACATTTTGGAAAAGCTTTTTTCATTTGGCCAAATTGTTTTTCTATGACACCCCGGTGATTCTGAGGAAAGTTAAAGCCAGAGCTTGGGTCGTGATTGAAACAAGTGAACTGAAAGGTCTAATATATTATAACATACATGCATACATACAATTGGCTGTTGTATGATAATGACAGGAGTACATAATAGTGTTCACTCTTACAAGCTGTGCTCGTGCACTAATCAAGTCATTTGTTAAGTTTAACTGAACTTTTGGACGGCCTCTTGTGAAATACGGCATCTATCAAAATCATATGGTAATGAAAAAGCTACTATCACACATAAGTCTTGACTGTAATTTATTCACAAAAGTGCTGCTAAAGATACCTGTATGCTCTAACAAACATCAAGAGTACATAATATCAAGAGTACATAATAGTGTCTCACTCTTTATAGAAGAAGAGTGAGACACTCTTCTTTCTGCCTGTGTTATAGCGCAGGCAGATGCGCTCGTCATTTCCAGCCCACATGTTGCCGTTTTATGCAACATGTGGGTAGCCAATCAGATGCGAGCTTTGCTTTTGATTGGCCAGACTCGTGCTCCGAGCAGCAGTCAAGTAACCATAGCAACCACAGAAGACATGTCTGTCTGATGCTGATTGGAGCACGTGAGTCCGCCTGCGTGCTGATTGGAGCACGTGCACAGGCGTCTAGCCAATCAGAAGCAAAGCTCGCTTCTGATTGGCTACCCACATGTTGCATAAAACGGCAACATGTGGGCTGGAAATGACGAGCGCATCTGCCTGCGCTTTAACACAGGCAGAAAGGAGAGTGTCTCACTCTTCTTCTATAAAGAGTGAGACACTATTATGTACTCTTGATAATATGATTCCTATTGTATTCTTGCAAACATGAACTAAAATAGACTCAGTTAAAAATTAACTGTATAGAAAAAATGGTCAGCTGAAAAATTTGTTCCAATATTATATACGCCAGTAAATTTAATACTTATGTAGTATTACCTTGCGAAATACTTACATAATCTAAATGAAGCCAAAGTACATAGCATAACATAATATAAAAGTATGTATTTTGTTGCTATTTAACTCAGCTAACAGAATAACTAAAATATTTACTAAACTTTACACTTCTGTATAAGTATAGTTTTACACAGACTATGTAAGTACAAAACTTCCTTGCTCAAAAGTCTTGAGTTCTACTTGGACTGTATCTAACTTAGTCACGATTAAATGGGCCTCAAAAAAAGCCTCGCACCCACTCCGCTTCATTCAAAAGCATGAAAGCAAAACAGTTCACAAAAATCATTGAGCCATTACGCATGATATTTCAGAATAAAAAGGCCGGGCCGTGAGTATAAGAAAATTTATAGGCAAAATCAACTGCTACAAGTGTATCATTAACAGGTTTAAAAGCGCCGAAGTGTACATGGCAAATTGCTGGGTGCTTTCTTTGAAGTTTATAAAAGTGAACTAAAAAAGTTATGCTCAGCAGTTAGTACGAAACTACTTAAAAAAATCGGGCCTCAGTCTTGTATTAGTATATATTCAGCCTCAGCCTCTGAATTAGTTTGATAATGACATTTTGTTCTCAAATGTTACCTATGCAACAGAATAAAAATTTAGTAATTAAAAAAACTTTTATAAATCCTTTTTACAATAAATATGGCTACAGTTTCTTCCAATAATTTAATAACTGAGCTTTCTGTCCGGGTTTGTCTGCTATCTAACAAAACAAAACGCGTTTACTCTTGCAATTTTTTGCGAATATAGATCTTTGCTCACTATATGTACATAGTTTAGCATTGTGTTAGATGCCAGATTTAATGGATGACTGTTTAAAGTTTTAAGCGATACCTACATATTTCTAGAAACCTGCAAAATACGAAATGGCACAGCACCGTTCTTAATATACCCATAAGATATATACATAGAAGTTGAAAATGTAAAACTGAAATTTGCCTAATGCACACAAAAAGAAAAGTTTTTGTACTTCTGCTGAAAAGTTCGCTAACTTACTTATACAGGCAAAAAGTTGCCTAATTATAAACTCTGCAGAGGCCTCAAACGGTTTTAAAAAGCATTAGGAGAGATTGTTCATTTAAGGTTACGTGCGGATGCAAGGCAGAAACAGCTCCGAATCTTCCAGTCTCCGGGAAACTTTAGCCAAATATATTCAAATTAAATTAGCAGGATTTGAAAAGTGTTAAAGTTGGACTTCTGTTTTGGCCTAGCATGGTGTCTCTTTTCTATGGAATTTCCCCACAACTGGTATAAAAGAAGAGCTAATGGATTGCTCAGGTGGTTGGAGAGATTGGTTGCTTTAGCCCGGACTTCATAAGGCAAATACACAACAGGCATGTATGTTTAGCATATATATAACATGTGTTTACGTCCTTCTAGTTCCAGTGAACGCTCGCGTGTAAAATTCCCAATATGAAAAAGTATAGCCTAAGCCTAAACCTAAGCCTAACCTAAGCCTATAACTGGCAAAGTATTTGGTGGCTAATGCTTCCGAAGCCTAAGCCTAATCCCGAGACTAAGCCTGAGCTCAAACAGCAGTCGAAGAAACCAAGTGCGAATTAATGTTGAGATGCGCTAAAGGTAGCAAGCGTTCACAGTAAATAAAAATATGTTCTGTGTTCGATTATGCGTCTTAGATCCACATGACATCCTTTCTTCATTATGCAATCCATTGGCATTGACTTGTCAGCAAGTCAACAAATTTAAAAGCAATAAAAACGCTTTACTTGGAATATTCTTTCATTTTTTTCATTATGAGCGTTTAGTTGTATTGCAAAATTTTCTTAATGTATAAAAAATATTGAAAATATAATTATAGCGGCAGACAAATAGAAGCTGCTGATTTAAGTGAATCTGTGCTAAAATTTCCAAATAAACGCACTTGTAAAGTTTCATAAAATTGAATACTCACATGTCAAAACGGCAGAGAGTGCCATAACTCGGCAAGTCTCAACGGACAAGCCGAAGGTCTGAACTTAATCATTTTAGGCCTAGCACGTAGGCTTAGGCGACGCAATTTATAACAGTTGCAGTAAATCACCAAATTTGAGCAGAAACAACATTTTGAAAAAACACCAATAAATTGAAATCGACCTAGCATGTACATACATAACTTTGGGACCATCATGCTAAACAGAAGAGTCAACACTGTGGTGAAATTCCTACCGTATGATTTGTGATATTTGATGTTTAGTTGAATTTGCACAATTATACGATTTTTTCTACTTATTTGGTCAAATGAAAAATATCTAGTAAAAAAAATAATAAAACAGCGCGATTCCTCATCTATTTACATACATAAGTCTATTACGTGTAGTAAAAAATAAGTAACTTAAAAATTTCACCCTTAAATATAAATTAGCCGTAAAAGTTTTAAATATGCCACTAATTTGGGGTGATAAGCTCGCAGACACAACAACTGTTTCGCTAAATGCTAATAATTAGAAGTGACAAATTCGTGTCGGGCGCGGTATGCACTTTCTTGGCGCTATAGCCACGGTCTAAAAGTTTATTGTTTACGAGCAAAGCAAGAATGGGTATGTTTTTTAAGTAAGTTTTCAGTAAGACTAAGTAAGTTTTCATTTCCTATAGAATTACTTAGCAAATGTTAGAGTTCATGTCAACTTTAGCAAAATAGTACATAAAGTTCCGTAAAAAAGTAAAAAATATGTTCTATGTATTATAATTAAATTAATTTTCAGTGATTTTTGTCTGAAGTCATAATGCTAACTACAGTTCTGTAAGAGTAAAACCATAACCTGTTGCTTCAAATATGTACTTCTGCATGAATTACATACATATGTACATAAATATTGTTGTTGTTTATACTGCTGTAATACATAAGACTGGTACATACTAAATAATTAACGAACTTAAGCAAAAAATAATTTCTAATCCTAAAGTGTAGAATACAAAAAGTAACTCAATTTTCAACTAAAAGTTGTATTAAATTTTCGGCAATAAGCATAATAAGTAAGCATAAATATAATAATACCCATAAAGCAACTAACTGTCCTTCTAATTACATGTTTTTCTGCCTGCAAAGTAAGAAATATATTTGTATAAGCGCACCCAACAAGTTTTTTTACAAACAACCAGTAATTATAGTTTCAACTAATAACGCTGGTAAATTAGAAAATCAGCAGAAAATGCTAATCAGTAGAACTATAAATTAGAATATAAAAAGCAAAGTTAGGTATGCATGGTTATGCAAAGTGGAAATAATATGAGAAGTATGAACAGAGTTGCGGGTCTGCCGGAAGTCACGATTGGTGAACCCTAATATAATCATTACGTCAGAACAATTTAAGATACCATGTGGTGTCTTAAATTGCTCTGACGATGGTAATTTAAAAGTTCAGATTAGCAGGTAAAGGGGGAACACATCACACTCCAAAACAGGGTTATTATCAATTTTTTTAAGATAAATAATTTAATAGTTTAGTACTAGTCAATCAGTTAATCAATACCAGCGAAAACTCACCTTGATCTATAAGCCAAGTTTTGGCAGTTCTAGCTTCAGGCCAACCAGCGGCTATACTACCCCCGGCCATTGTAATGAAGAAATTAAGTAGATAGAATTGTATTAGGACCAACTTTTCTGCTGTTATTGTATGAATTATATGCCAGAAACAATTATTATTCACAGCAGTCATACCAGCGACACAAAAATGTCCAAAAGGCCAGGACCAAGCATAAAACGCTGCCTCATTCAGTTAACATAACCTCTAACACCAGGCTGTACAGAAATACCAAATATGTATTGACGGTTGCTGAATATTACAATATGGTTGTTGCCTAAATCAGTTTAAGAACTACATACATAGTTAACAGTTCTAAGTTATGTTTGTCATTAGTATGAAACATAATTATAGAATTGTCAGTTAAAATTATGGCATTTGTACATACATTACACATCTGCATTCTCATATTATGTACATATGTAATCTAGATCTGTTATGTATATGACTAAAGCGCTAGTGAATCAATGAAACAACAGCAACAAAGTATAGGACGGCTGTTTATTAATCTACCCCTGTCAGTTCCAAAAACTGTTGCCAAATGCAATCATCATAGTATTTCGCATTAATTATCTAAAACGGTGCCTATGTACAAGTATGTAGTCCGACAGAAACGGCAATACATAAGTATACTCGATTTCATGTTTCATATTTTAATGCTTGTAAGTTATTTTGATTTAAAAAAGTTACGTTAGGTTTTCTAAAACTTCTTCAAAATTTTAAATAGAGTGTATAGGATTTAACAGTTTTCTGTGTTTATGCCGTCTTTCACTGGTTCTTCATTATCTGATCTGTGTAGGTATACCTATGTTGATGTAATTCGATTGTTGATTCTACTAAATTTTATATATAAGCATGCATGTTTGCCACGGTAGCATTCATGTTCATTCGTGACAAACTTAACTATGGTACATAAAAGCAAGCGGATTGAAGAAATATAAAAGTTCGCTGGTTTTTAAGACAGAAAACACTTCCGTCGTTTTTCTATAAAATGACCCATAAGACTAAATACATACATAGTAAATTATACATAAAAATGAAGGCTTATGAATCCATTAAGGAAATTTAATGGTCTCATAAAATTCCAGTGTGATTAAAAATTTTCTAAAAAACGTTTTTCTTAATATTCAGCATAAAGGCTTTATATGCTTCATTGTTGTACATATAGTTTTGATATGTAGTTTTACATGGTAGATAGTTTGAGACAACATCTAGAAACAAAGTGGATGGAATGAAGTGTCCATTATGTCTATTCTCATAAAAAGTTATAAATGATCAATGATTGAAAGATTTAATTTTACAAATATTAGGTATAGAGTATTTAAACAAAGCAAGCAAATATGAAAAACATTTAGTTTTGATGAAATAAGAATTTATCCAATTAAAATCAAAAAGTATTTGTCGGGTTCAAAACGGAGTCACTCCACTGAGAGTACATGCTTAAGGTGAACTGCTAACGCTGAAGGCAGCTGCAAGAAGACTTTTCCAATTATGAAAGTCCAAAAGTTTTTTCTGCTAGGATATAAGTTCTATTTTCCCACCCTTTCAAATTTATATTAGAGTAGTATTTTTCTCAAAGAATTACTTTGCGTACTCACGTTGGCTTCGACAATTTTGGACATTTTTTCCGTAGCTTAAGATAACCTAATAACTTAAAATACAGTGAATTTCTACTTTCTCTGCCAGTGTGAGTCTAAAATAAGGTCGGCAACAGGTCTGGTTTGAACTTCAGGCATTCTGAATGGAAGCTTGATTGCTCAGAAAATATTGAGTGGACAAAGTTTATGACAGCTAACTGAGGGATAACCTCTCCCAATTCAATTTAGACCCTATAAATTTCCAAATTTAGGAAGTGCCTCCTCAACCAAACAGCCTGAAAATGTGTTAAAAAACTCAACTCTCATCAAAAATTTACTATCCGCGCGTGTCTAGGGCTCGAAGTTTTCCAGCTATGCGTGAACGCGAAAAAAGTTTCAACAGGCTCTCTAATGTAATTAACTTGAATAAATTAAAAACGCTGAATGATAAATTATAATCTATAGGAAATAAATAGTTCCATACTGTACATATTAACAACTGCATCAGATTTATGTTTATGTTCATATTCATAATTCATATGTTGTTGAAATCTGTAACACTATAGCCAATATTAAGCAATTTGGGAATTTTTATCATTATTATACCTTAATGACTTAAATCTTTGTAAATACAGCAATGAAATGCCCAATAAAGCTACAAATTTGAAAAAAAGCAAAAAAATGGAGGGCCTGTTGTTCGTTAGACATCTCATAAAGGCGACACCAAATATTGAGTCTAAAATTGTTCCTCAAAGAACATTTAATTGGCTGCCAACATTTCCCCTACTTATATAATCTTAGCCTTAAAAAAACGAACTCTATGCGTGTCAAAAAAGCAGCCCAAAAGGGGGTTGTCAGAAGTTGGGTAGGTTCTACTTCAACTTAGCTATAAGACAAGAACAGGTGCTGGTGCTAGCTAAGGCCATAAATCAACTCCACGGCTCTTAGATTGGCAGGTAGTTGCTGAATTTGGGCTCTAATCTGCTCTTGTTTACAACACGAGGGCAGTATGGGGTAATTTGTTAGCTAAACCCCCTATTAGGCAAAATACTGCAGTGCTTAGCTCAACAGAAACTTGGTCTTAATTCACCGTTTTGAGGGTATAAACGGAAAAGGTGTCACGCTTAAGATCCATATCTCGGGGCTTAGTTTAATGCTACTTCAAACAACTTTCAAAAGCATTTTTAAGTCAGTTGTGACCCCTCTGCTTTCTGTTTGGTTGAATGAGTGGTCGTGAAAACTGGCGACAAAGTTTGCATTTGGTCAGTGAGTCAAAAGTTGCAACTGGTACTTTCGTTGGGCAGGAATTTTCGAAGGCACCAATTGTCTTGATAAGCGGCAATAAATTATGTCTGTGCCTTTCTGGTGTAAGTCCTTCTGTTGAAAAGGTTGAAATAAGAAGGAGGAATTTTTATGCAGAATCTTTAGCCATAAACTACATAATGCCTAATAGCTGTCCGCTTGCAGACATATTAACTGAGTATTAATTCTGAGTAAAAAAGCAATCGCTGCCCCGTTGATAGGGCATTTGCCACAGATTATAAGCAGCAAAAAACGGTTAGATGATTAAAGCTCATGGTTTTTTGAAAATTTGCAACAACAGAAATCTGATTTGTTTTCGTTTGCAATAATACATAAACGAAAAATCTTCATTTGAAACTGAAATTGTGTGAATACATATGTAAGTATAAAACTGATAAGTGTTCCTTCTATCCCACCATAGTTTAAGTGAGAGGCTATTTTATATACGAACCTGCCTACAGTTATAACACCACACCATTCAGTATAACTCTTTTCGGCAGACATAAATGTTTGATACTTATGAAATGTACTCATAAATCATGGTATTTCTGTAATATGCATTATTATGTATTAATAATGTCAACTTGTCCCGACTGCTGTCAAGAATGACTGAAATAGGTATATTGGGTAATTATGATTATGAATATATCTATTAAAGACATGTGGTTAGCAATCACAAATATTAATACTTATGATTAATGTTAACAACCATCAAATCATCGAGAGTATTCCGCTGGGTCTGTGTAGTCTTTGTATATAGCAGAAGAGTTATGCTATATCAGTAAAGTCATTGCAGCTCATCTATCTATGTATATATTATACAATACTACCCTAATGAGAACAAAACAGTGAGCCGATACCGAGAGTGGCTAATCAGACACAACCAACTTATTCAGTTTCAATAAGTTAACGTTTTGTAGTCGAAACATTTCTAACCAATTTTTATTGGCTAAAAAAACTTTATAAATGTACCTAAAACAACTCAAAAAATAATTGGAAGTTATGGAAAAACCATAGACATCATTAGACAAAAAACTTAAGAAATTTGTCTATGTGATGAACGCTACATATTTTACCACAAAGGTGAAGGAGCAAGCTTCATATTTTTTTCACCACAATCCTGACCAGAAAAATGAACTTGAACAGAAGTGTGAAATTTTATCAAAGAGAAACCATTGAAGCGTAATTTGAAAGCAACACTCGTGAGTAACGAACTCGTTGTGAGACACAAAGCATTAACCCTTTCGGTGTGAAGTTTTGACAATTAGTTGAATCTCATTAAAAATTTTTGTTTGACAGAGATGGCGGGCAAATTTAAAGAAAGTGAAATAAAACTGATTTTACAATTTTGAATGTATTTTTGTCAGTTCAAAGATGCAATAGATGGAATGCATAAAGGCAGTCTTATCTCAGTCTTGCTAAACGCAGTGTACTGGCAGCATTTTCGTTACGTAGCAAGAGTACATAATAGGAAGAGTATGACACTCTTCCTGTTATGCCTTCGGGCGTGCGACCAATGCGGAGCGCAAAATAGCCCGTTTATGTACGGTTTTCAGGGGGGGGGTACCCCCCCTCAACTGAAGTCCCCGTAGTCAACTGAGGGGGGGTACATCCCCTCAAAACGATACCCCGTACTCAACTGAGGGGGGGAGTTCCCCCCCTCAGTTCAGTACCCCGTCTTCAGTTGAGGGGGGGTACACCCCCCTCATTTCAAGACACCAACAAGGACTTTTGTTGATGTGCTGAAATGAGGGGGGGATACCCCCCCTCAATTGAAGACCGGGTACTGGGTAGTGGGTACGGGGTATCGTTTTGAGGGGGGTACCTCCCCTCAGTTGAGTACGGGGTCTTCAGTTGAGGGGGGGTCCCCCCCCCTCAAAACCGTACATAAACGGCCTATGTATTTCGCGCTCCGCATTGGACGCGCGCTGCTAGGCATAATGGGGAGAGTGTCATACTCTTCCTATTATGTACTCTTGGTCATAGTTTGTGTAACTAGCACGAATTTGTGTTTTAGACTGGTTAAACTGGCTTTATGCATTCCACCTAATAATTTACTTGAATGTTCCGAATAGTTCTAACAAAAAACATCGACGCGACTCCAACTAAATTTTGTTCAGCTAAGTTTTATTACTTTGAGCTTTTTTTATACTTTTGGGTAGTTGTCTGATTCTAATCAAGACTGTTGCTTGTTATAAACTAGCTTTCAAAAAAACATTATATTTTTTTGTTTTCGCTTTACTTATTGTTTCTAGGCTAATGTTCCTTTTTTGCTTGAAACATAACCCACAAACTGTTGAAAAGATGACTCTTTTAATTATACAAAGCAACCAAGGAAACAGTTCACGTCAAAATCCTAGCAGCAGCTTGGAAAATTAAAAGCGTAATTTTCCTAAGCTAACCTCCCAGTTTTACAAATTGCCTAGCAAAAACCAAAACTAATCTAGCGAAAACCCTTTCTGGAAACATTGCTTTTCACCTTTTTGGGAGTACAAGAATAAACAAGAACATACAGTATGTTGAAAAACGCAGTGCAACAAGGAAGTTTTAGTCGCAAGCATTAAGATTTATTATACAGAGACTGCACAACATATGTAACTTAATTTTTCGAACACATAGGCCATTGTCACGTCACAAAAAATTTATAATTTTTCCTTAATTAATATTGTCGGGTACATTATAACTTTTCATACGCTTATGCTTGGAAAATTTTTGTTTTTTACAAACATTATGGCAATGATACATGCTTGTTTTTTCTCGTGATGAAAATTGCGAGTTTTCCACCATGCAGAAATAAAAAAGCATTAAGACCAAACAATAGAAATAAAATAAGGATCAAGGGACCGAAATAAGGATGAGATTGACTAACCCATCAGTTAGTGACAAAATAGTTATTCAACCGTCTGTAAAATAAGTGATATTGATAGTGATCTAGTGAAACTAATTAAATTTAAATAGTAATTAAAATAGTGATATAGTGAAACACAACTTACTGTTCTTATTAGTGTTTGAGTTTTGTACGTAGTATAGCTCAACATATATACATACACATGTACGTACATATATGCAAAATAAATTAAAAATAAATATATAAATAAATAAAAAAAAAAAAAAAAAAAAAAAAAAAAAAAAAAAAAAAAAAAATATATATATATATATATATATATATTTATATATATATATATATATATATATATATGACGTTAATCTAATAAATTAATATTATTATTAATATATTTGCCGTAACGATATTGTCACGTACGAAAAGCGGTATTATATAGCTTGTTAATTTACAGTATTACTGTAATTAATTTAAGCTGTTGTGTCTAATAGGATGGGTACGTTCATTTTTATCAAATGCAAAGAGCAGTATTGTAATTTTAATCGTGAACATATATCATTGGAGACTGTATGTAATAGGTATACCCTGCAAACGACAGTAACTATAAGTAAAAAATAACTGTTCTTCATGTAAAACAATAAATACATCTTACACAAATTAGTAATGAGTATTAAGTAAACTGGTTGTTAATTTAGCAACGGGTATTTATGGAAAAATTTAGGAACACAGATTAGTACCCATTATATGAAAAGGGAAACTTTTTATAGTTTCCTGTTTAAAATATGAAGTGGGAAATAAAAGTCATATACAAACAGATACCAATAAAAGTCTACTATAATCACATACATGCAAAATACATAATAGTTCTACTGCATAACAAGTTAGTATTTTAAACTAAAAGCCTACAATCCATTACAAAATCGTAGTACTCAGAAAAGTGCCTGAGCACATCAAAACTTTCTCAATGGTAAGTTATTCAACTCTATTCTCAACTTTCTCCCTGGGGTGCCAGGCAACCCTATAGACCACAATAAAATTACTAGCACATTGTTTGCTGAAAAGTAATCATGGTGTGCAGTTAACTATAACCAAATGTGTCTTATAGACGGATGCTAATAACGCCAATAAACGAAACCAAACTTAGGAAACTTATTTAGCTCAGAAGTCTTGACTGTAGAAACAATAATAAATACTAGCTAATAATACAAACAATCTTCTTGGTAGTGGCAGAAGACAAATATTTCACAATGTTCAAATTTCTCAGAAAGAACTTTTCAACTAGGTTAATAGTTGAAAGATGGGCTACACGTGTTAAATTTGTGGATACATAATCCGTAAAAACGGATTAACGGACACTCCAACTTTTAGTTCAAATTTAGCTCGCTGCAGAACTAGATCGCTTTTAACGCCTGTTTTTGTAAAGTAATACTTATGCAAAAAAACACAAGGACGAAGAAATTTTTAAGTTGTTGTTGTTGTTTAAACATGACTACGGCTGACATTATGGTGCATACATAATTGTATCAAATACATTGTATCAAAGTACAGCCACATTAAAATAAATATATTTTTTCTACAACTTCTACAGCAGAGTAACATCGCCATACTTTCAATTGCCGTGTTGCGGGATTCACTTGCCTAAAATTCCGACCGGTCACCAACATAGTCACCTACATATGTCTACAAAAACTGGGATGGTCTTAAAACTGGTACACGTTTGAATGAAACCATGCAATAGATTTGAATTAGCACATTACTCTTAAAACATATCTTGTAATTACACCAAAAAAAGCATTATATAAGAATGAGAGGTATACGAAGCATAATTACTGAAATATTGCATATGCTACTCATAATATGAATATAAAATAGATAACACAAGACAACACCCACAGTGATAACATGTCAACATGTGTTCTGAATTTATGCTCTTTAGAATTAAATATATGTCGATTGTAAATTTAAATCCCGTTCGTATAAACACTGACAACACAGTAAGATCACGCAAAGGTAAATTTGTGAACTATAAAGACAGCTTAATTATCACCTACTGTTGCATTGGAAATTTTGCTGTCATGTACTTAGGGATACATTGTTGTGCGCCCTTATTCACCAAAACTATGCTACAAAATGTAGGTACTAATTTCCAGAGAGTGAACACTATCATTAAATCTTGATTAACACAAGCCAATGTTATGTACTTATGTATATTAACATATGTAACCATGATGTGTATGCATGTATGACAAAAAAGTACAATATTTGCTATAACAACTTTGTAGTCAGTAACAGTTTAGTAACATGTCTTGATGTATCAGCAGTATAAACAAAAGTTCCAAGTAATATGTGTATACATAGACCTTTCAACACATTACATAGAAGCGTGAATAAAACTTGAAGCTGAAATTAATTTGAAAAGTCTTTGTGTTAACGCTCAACATTCGACAAGTCAAAAAAGTGCTGCCCATTGATGACAGCAGTATTTGACACATGAAAAAGGCATGCGTTCATTCGTTAAGTATGCTTCATCAATTCCATTGCGTATAAAAATGTGTCTTTGTTTGCGGTATGTTATATACTATTGTGCTTTTAAGAGCGGATATCCACATTAATGGTACAAATGAATTGGCTGAATTGTTTTTAAACCACTTATGTACCCTGCATCTTACCAAAGTTTGACCAATGAAATGTAGAAAAACCAATAATAATAAATAACAAAGAAACAAGTGGCATGTTGTTACTGGCTTTTAGTAATAAAATCACATGTTTTGTTTTGTCTCATTGTTCAACATTTTATGATCAGACTTCCATTAAATTTCTCATGTCTAAATGCTGTCCAAGTTTTAGTCGAGACAAAAACAAATCGTCGGTCTTGTCAAATAGAGGTACAAATCCTTTTCCATTTTAGGATTTAGTTTTTTTGATCAGGAGTAAAATAAGTAATACAGGTAGTGCAAATTTTAGAAAACCAAAATAGAGTAAAGTAAAAGTAGCAAAATAGTAAAAGTAAATAAAAATAGTAAAGTAATTAAAAGTAAAAGTAAAAAAGCAAAATACGTAAAATAAAATATCGCAAATACGTATGAGTAATATTGACCTCATCGTGACTGTCTAGTGTCATCATCTCTTACCATGAAAATAGTGCCAGCTCGTGTTGGGCATATGCAATTCATACTCATAATCTAGCCCAATAATAGTTGTAGCGGTGGTCAGAGTTAAAGCATAAATCCATAAGGCCATAGCAATGCATATCTGACCTTAGTAACACAATGACGCGGTGAAGCTTGATGGAAGAAACTTGGACTAGAAACAACAGAATCGGAAATGATGAGTATTTTTACTACTTGTATACAGTAATAAAGTTTTTTTTTATAAATGAAGATCTATTAACTGGATTAGATTAACTAGATGAACTTCACAACTCAACATATGAATAACTTTAATTCATAAGAATTTGCAACAAATGCAAATGATACGTTTAGGTGTTCGACAAAGTTTTTTCTAATAATTATGTTCAGTTATTGAAGATAATCTAGTTAATCTAATCCTGTTAATATAATTTATAAAAATGCCTTAAGCAAGTATCTTAATTATAATGTATACTATGTAGACGTTATAAAAGAATTCGACTAATAATATTGTGAGGAATGAAATTATCACATGATTTAGTTGGAATCATTGAGTGAACATGAAGAGCTTAAATGGTTTATAACAATTGTTGGAATACAATATGTACTACAAAATGGTGAAATTTGAAATACTGTAAGCTCCTCAGATAATTTAAAAGGAATTTATGTAATGATGTAGTCTAAGAAAGTTACCTTCGGGGTGTCTTCCTAATGAAAACCCTTGACATTGTAAGAAAATTACGTCATTATATTTGAAAGCAGTAATTACATCATTATAGACACGTTAAAGAATAACAATATGGTAAGCTTTTAACGCACTCCCACATAAACGTCAACGATTTTCCAAGCAACTTCAAGCACCCAGTTACTTTCTCAAAACCATTTTTTAGCAGATACAACATCAAACCATGACTTTTTGTGACCGTTATAGGATTAGCAATCTAAATTGCGTTACTAATGCCGCTATTAAAAACACTCAAGACATCAACACAAGGTGACAAGGTATGTATGTACATACATGTATTGTTTGTACCATTGATAACTTGTAATTATATGTGTGACACACTGAAAAATTTTTTACATTACATCTGTTTATGTTTAACAAATTAAATTTAAGATAATTCTGAGGACAAAAGCTATTTTGTAATCTAAACCATGAATTCAATAGCCGACGAAGGACTCTGTGACTGACTATAATAGCCGTTCAACAATTAATAAAGATCAAAAATTTTGTAACGAAATGAATACTTTACATTGGACGAACAAACAAAAATGCTATAAGTTTACACGAAATAGACCCCCGCATACTTAACGAAGGCAATCGAACCTTGTAGAAACCAGACCGCATAAGCTATGCAAAGATATGAGATTAAAATGAAGTGGTTACCAAACAAAAAACTTGACAAAATGGCACTTGATGGACAACTTCTAGTTTCTTGCCATCAAAAGGAAGGTTATGCCAGCAAAAAACTGCACTGTTAAATCGTAATTAGGGGGGATATAAATGCAGGAGTATAAAATTTCGCATATAGCACATAACAATGTCTGTATGTAGGTAAAAAAACAGTCTGTAATGTAATGTAATAATATAATGTAACAATAGGAATCTTATTGTTATTGTTAAATTACATGAGTATTGGCGGTGACTTGATCGTCTTGAAGCTTTGAAAAACAATGTGAGCAACAGTGTTAGCCGGTGTGCAAAATTTATAACGGAATGCGTTCACTGATTGTCACGTGTTAACATACAAAATATGCAAAAAATTCTATGAAGCTAGTTTAGGTAGGATTTTAGGGCCAAGTAGGGTTTCTGTTGATGAAAGTGTCCGTTCCTTATATGCAAACAGGGTGGATATGTTCCTTAAGATAGCTAAATGACAGCTAATTTTAAATGGGTAAGATTACAGAATTCTTGCTGATTACACAGAAATAGACGGAGTTGCAGCTATTGGTGATGAAAACTTGAAGTGACAAAGACGTGACAAGGATCAACTAAATGTCAAAATACCTGTGCAAGTAGCTGCTTTAAAACAGATATATTATAAAAAGTAACAATATTGCATTTTAAAATACAATTTTTTATAATGATTGGAAACAAACTCATCACAAAATCACATAGCTTGCTCCCAAAAGGACATGTAAATAAAATGCTTGAATGTTACAAAAGGTGCTTAACTTTTGAATCGATCTAAAGCGGTTTTTTTGAATAAAATATAAAATCGAAAATGTAGTGAAACTTTCTACATAGTGTATTTCAAACGTTCATGTGTCAGACTTAGACTGGGGATACGTTCTACAACTTCTGTGAATGCCGACCAATGTGTTTGTTCCTCATATAACGGTGACTCAAAGCTGAGCATCGAAGACATTATAAAACGCGAATATAGGACTTTTTGTCAAAATCTGTGGCAACGCTCACACCTGCTAGTAGAGCTGGCAAAGTTGACACTGTGTTAAAAGGCGCTGTGCTGTGTGTGCTTTAGCAAACACCTATTCTTGTAAAGCGAACAAATGAAAAGCTTTTAGGCGGCCTCCAGCAAGAGCCATAGCCGCGATACATTCAATCTCCACACTTGAGTTTCTGCAAACTTTTTTCAAATAGCTTTCGCCAAACAGTAGATAATTACTATGTATTCCCCTGCCTGCACACGCACACTCAATGCACTGTTGTGTGAGGTGGCCACAGGGCTCCGACCACTTAACGGTAGCCTCTAGTTGTCGGCCCATTAGGCTGCTTAGTTTTGTGCGTGATTCGCAATCGTGTACTCATGGTGGACCAAGATTTAGCAATAGTCGGGATGAGTCTCAGTTTATCTAATGCATTATGTAAAACGTGTCGGTAAAGCCCGGTTCATACTCGGCCTTATGCTTGTCCTTATTGTTTGTATTTAAGCTACTCCAAGAAAACTGATAACCCAAATGAGTCACATTTTCAACAGGACAGAATTAAGTACAGTTTATATGAACAAAAACGTCAATGCTGTGCAAACGCTGACAAAAAATTGTATTGTCTTTCTTCCTGGTCCTTAATGAACCGGTGTTTAATGATACAAGGGTAAAATTTGAAAACTAAAGTAAGGTGCCAATTGTTACTTTTCCAGAAGTCGTTCGAACCCCAGATTGTGGGGCGACTTGGTCAAAAGAAAATTGTTAGAAAATGGAAAATGGTTCACTGGTTAGAAAATGCCACTGCAATGCCTTAGTCGATTTTCTATGTACAAATTTAATATATAAGCTACATTTAGATAACCTACATACCCAATGCTCGAAAAATTATTGGATCAAATGTCTAATTGTGTTGATTTTTACATTTATATGCCTATCTACCGGTTTCAAAATCAATCAAGCTAATTTTAGCGACAACGATTGATCATGAAGTTGATTATAAAATTATGCTCTTGAATTTTAACTAAGTTTGCTGACAAGCAAAGTTAAAATTTTTGTTATGGTTGCAAGAAATTTTCTGACCAATGAACGCAAACCGGTCAGAAGTGTCGGTTTACGTTTAGAATAGACTTGTTTAGGTATATTTATGTCACTACTGTAACGAATAAGGTAGGACCCAAGCTAAAAAATAGTCCAGTACTGGAAATATGAGGCATGTACATTCCTTCATTTTCAGTTTGGCCTGGTGACATTTAATTAAATAATGCTATCAACTACAAAACATGAAGCTACAAACAACAAAACATGCAGCTGTGCTTCATCACAGTTGAGTAACAAGTTTATATTGCGTAACTACTTTGCGAAAATTAATGACATCAGGACTTTGAAGGAAAGTAAACTTTTGTAGTTTCAGTACCAACAAAAGCAAAGCATTAAGTCAACAAAAATAGCAAGTTAATGAGAGTTTTGGCTCAAGTTTTGACAGCCTAAACACGCCTAATTGAGATACACGAAACAGGTCTGCTTTAAGGCTCCCATAAGGTCAAAGTATAGCTCAGCTATTCAATGCTTTGCTTTCAACAAAAAACACCCAATCTGAAAATCCAATCAGTCCAAAAATACATACTACACATGCGTAGTTTTTGCAAGGTCTTCACGCTGAGCGTAATTTTGACTTTTTATGGCATTAACTTCTAAAGTTACCTTTCACTTTTTTTAGCTGAAGATAAAATTGATGGTACAAATTTATCTAAAACTTGAGTTTTACATTATGATAAAGTATGTAGGTATACATATTACTTTCACAGTGTGCGAGATTCGACTTTTAGTAACAAATTAATACGAAAAAAATTATTGGTTTCATCGACAGTGCCATTTTTTTATACAATGAAGATTCTGATACACAGTTGATAGTAGTGATGCGGATCGGATCGCCGGATTGGATCGGATCGCCGATCCGAGGGTCGGGTCGGATCGGATCGCTGAATTTGCCGGATCGAATTGCCGGATCGGATCGGTAGTATAAATTTTTAGTCTCGACCACAAAATTTCGTAATTTGCCAAAAATTTTGCGTAATTTCAAAAACTTTTCAAACGCACAAGTATAACTACTACTCAAATTATCAAAATATCGGTTTTATATTAGCGAAAGCGTACAGTGTATGCATAGACCATATGCAAAAGGAGGCGAGGTTTCTCATCATTGAAGTTGCGTGAAGACGCGTACTAAATGTGTGACGTGAAATGTTTAGAAATATTTTAATTTTCGCCTACAGAAACAATCTTTCAACATTCTTTTCGTTAACACAAGAGTTGGGAATCGACGCGGATCAACACTTTCTACCCGCGACACAACCCAGCCAGCGGTTTGACACTTGTGGGTAACCTACGATCTATCCCGGGCCGTCAAGTATATGTATATACCGTCATATATACCGTACCTGATGATCGATCGTTTTTAGCAGATACCTCGTTACAATTTGCACAATGTATATACAGCTGTACATTGTTCACATTGCTACCTACTTTAACCAAATGGTAACAAAATTTATGTACCCAAATTGGATTGAATACGTGAAAAAATTTCAGAATTTTTTCGCCGGTTTGACAAAATGCAGCGACCCGCGCGGCCTGAAGTGGGTGTGTATACCCAAAAGTTGACCCACGGCTCAAATTTTCCGATCCAACCCATACCCAACCCAACCCGTGGGTATCCACGACCTGCGGTAGTGACCAAACATTGTCAAGACATTTCCATTCCAATTAATCAAAATTTTTGGTCGTGGGATTGTCTAAGTTGCTCTCATTACAAAAATGTCTTTTTACGAACTCATTAAATTTTTAAAGCAATATACTCATTATAATAAATCATAATTAACAATATTTCTAAAAAAGATTTTTTAGCTTTCATCAAAGTTACGTAATGTTTAATCGGTTCGGCGGATCGGATCGACCGATTCGAGCCTGGATCGGATCGGATCGCCAATCAAGCATCCGGATCGGATCGGCATCAAAATTTCAGACCGATCCGATCCGATCCACATCACTAGTTGATAGTAACCGAAACTATGAATTAAGCCATGTCGAAACTGTAAATATTTGATTCACATAAGAGTGCAATACTAATAATATCGCACTATTTTTTGTCTTTTTCAATTCTTCTGGACAAAAAGACCGATAGATGCACAATGTTTTCTTTTTCATGGTCGAAAACTGCTAAACCTACAATTATGTACGCACAAAAAATAAATTATTTCGAAATCGCCAGACGCTGAAAAAATTCTAAATTACCACTTTGAATAACAGTGACGGCAGATTTTAAACTTTCTAATAAAGCTATTATTTGATTGAATAATGATCAGGCAATAAAAGGTATACCTTCTAATTTTAGTTTTCACCTTCAACGAATGTTTGATATACCTAATTGCCAAATGCCAACTGTGAAACAGGTTTCTACAGTGCACAGTTCACAACCTCACCAATGAATGGCGTAATAACTGGATTCATTACCAAATTTGTGGTTAAAGATTGTAAAGAATTGTAGATGATAGATTATAATGTACATTAGATTCTGGTAATATTCTATACAAATTTAGGCGTACGCCATCCAATTCAGCGTTGATTTTATATTCTGTTAATTTGGTCATAAATTTAAGGATCTAACAACTTCTTACCTATGACCTCGAAAAACACAAAGTGCAAAATTTGGACTCAATACAATTAAGTAATTGAAACACTTTTAAATCATTTTTAAAGGGTGGAGGTGCTATGTGAAACAATAACGGTCGTATGCCACAAGTAAGATTTTTCTACGCGAACACCATCAGTATTGGCACCCAACAAGCTGTTCTAATTTCTACTCCAAAAACTAGCTCATGCTGAAAAGATTATGATTATGTGAGCGCGGTGTTCGTCAAAAGTTGGGCAGCGTGGAAAGTTTATCAGCCTTACAGAGTTGTCAGTGATTAAGCGTGAGTCTCAGCCAATCTTAATATTACATGAATACGAGTTGCTTTATGGTCTGACACTCTGTTAGTGTGCCCTTCTATATTTTCTTGAGTAGTAAGGGGCTTAAGCGGATTTCAAGAGGTCTAGCCGGATATAGGCTAAGCTTCCAGAAACAAAAACTAAATTAATGAAACCTTTCTCAAGTGGTTCAAAGTACTGCTAGATTACCGTCTTTTAATTCTGGTAGCTTCTTTTAGTCTGTGAGTTCGCGACAGTGTATTAAAAGTTCAATAGTTGCGTTAATGTATAAATTTCTTTAGCAACATACTTGTCGCATTAAAAAGAGTTATTAAGGAGTAGATTTCTTGCATTACTAAGTAAGCAATGCTGTAAAATACATAAATGTAAAACAAATAATGCATAAATCAGCAATCAGTTGTGATATTGTTGAATATTAATAAAACAAATGACGACACTTTCGTTAATTTAGTTTGCAGAAGCCGCATATACGATATACTTCGTGTAAGACAGTATGACCGGTGAAGTAATACCTATAATTTGAGACAGAGCAAAGATATTTTACATGGAATGCATTACGCTATAAGTCGGCCAGGCTATTAAATTAATGAACGATATGAATTTAATATACCACTGTGAACTGAGGAATAAATGTCCGGACAAAGAATGATAGCTGAGTAGAACTGATTATGTATTTGACTTATAATATTTTACATCAACACTGCTCATTTTCAATGATCTTTTTTCGTCCGTAGTTATGTAGAAATAGTTTTTGCAACCCTTTTGCAAATGACATTGTAGTTGTTTCTAAAAAATATGTCTTTAAAAACTGATTATGCGTTTTTTAGATTTTTTAAAATTCCTAAGAATAAAATTGTGTCTCTAAGTTTGTATCAGCTGAATTGGACACTGAACTTTATCTGTTTTTTCACCTTTTACCTATTTTTAAAAACAATTCAAAAGTCGTTACAAACATGGCTCTCTTACAAGACAGTTTTTAGCTACAATGTTATTTTGTTGCTTTACCAGTTTCATTTATAAATTTCCTCCAAGAGTGAACAAACTTTTCAGCGTTATTAAAGGATGTGATATCAAAAGATGTATTATAAACACTTGTATGTTACATAATATCTGTCTATTCTACCTGGTATTCTCTACTTTATATTTTTCAAATGAGGCCCTAAAAGCTTTTGCTGAATAACTGAAATAAAAATTGATGACACCTGAAAAACAATGGTATTATCTTCTTTTTTATGAGAGCATTAAATTTTGATGGGCTATATTCCTCTGAATCTCATAAAAACTGTTCTAAAGATGAAGAAAATTTCTTTTCTAAACTACTGAATAAATATACATAACATAATAATCTTAACGGTCATTTACAAGGGTTTACTTGAACGCGATATATATGATCATATACATATGCTTAGTAACTAAATTGTGACCAAAAACTGTTGAACATTGAAAAAAAGCATAGCGTAATTTTAACTGTACCTGGATCTGGAAATTGGAATTTTAGTATAGAAACCATATGTTTTAGTTTGTCTCTATATTATACAGTTTCCAGGTCATACATAAGGTATCCACACTGCAGGTGAAGCGGGTATGGTATGTATGGCCCGTGGCACTCGTACAACCACGCTTCACGCAGCAGTGTGTCTATTATGAGAGCATAATTGAATATTGAAAACAGTGCAAAATAAGAAAAGTTACAAAAATCATCTATTAAATCAACTATAGACTATCTCGATACCATGCATTACATATGTATATGTACAATAATATGGACAAATCCAATGAATGAAGTATGAATGTATCCAGAGGGATTAGGAAAAGTTAATTTACTTTGATTATGTAATTAGATGGTAGAGTAGTTTTGTTTCGTAATGACAGTTAATGACAAAATAATGCTGCATTACAAAAACATTTACAGGAAGTCTATTGATTACAAATGTGTAATAAATCCAACTATCTGAACTGTTTTGAAAACATCTTTGTTAATTTACCTATTTTTAGTTTCAGATCACAGAAATGTTGTTGTCGTGAATCCTTGTATAAATTAGACGTACAACACCGACCAAAATTAGTTACTACACACTCCGGAGTCAATATGAAGTCGACGTCCCTTGGGGCCTATTCCTTTACCGGATTAAACGGACTGGACTTATTTTCCAAAACAAACAAACACACAAACCCCCCCAAAACCTATACATATATAGTATGTACCTACATACATAGCGCTGTGAAGTCCGTTTAGCCGACTAAAAAGCAGCGCGCTAAATGTTAAGTCCGTTTAATCCGGAGGTTTTGGAGCGGAACAAGCTTAATTTTTAACCTTTTAGCCGATATAAACCCTAACCGTAAAGGAAAGGCCCAAAAAAAAAAAAAAATATACCCATACTTTGTTTCCAAAATAAAGTGACTCCGACTCCGCTTTAACTTCGGAGTCTGAAGCTAGTATGTAACTTTTGTCAATACTGTACGCGTTATTTTACTTTTGTTGCTTTGCACTGTATCTGTATACACTAAAAATACATGAAGAAAATAGCATAGTGAAAAACAAATGTTCAATTACGTATGTGAAAAAATATTATAAACAAAGTGAGCTCAGTAAAGTTAATATGTTCAGTGAGTTAATAAAAAAAGGTAAATTATCATTAGTTTGACAGACACTATAAAAGTATTTTAATAGCTCTGTGCTGCCAGACGATAACACTTATGCAAACCAGTATATGTAGTACACAAAATAGACAAATTAGGACGCGTAGTTGGGGCTAAAATACGGTCTGAATCCAATTCCCAAACTATTCTGGCATAAAACCCTTGTTCTGAAGAAACAATATGATACCGTTCCATGGAACTAGTGTGATCAAAGATCCATTAAGAGATAATATGAAATCAACATGCTCGGACCTAACTACGTAGTAATAAGCATTGTTAAAGCACAAAAGGCAGCTAAATTAAATGGCAGCAAAAGACACACTCATGCGTGAATTGTTCAATAAATTATTCACACGCCACATTACTTACATAATTTTTGAGATGTAAAGGAACTACTAAAAACCAAGAGACAGACCACATCCTAGGTTGGACAATCATACGTGAGTAATTAATTGGAACAATGTGTTTAAACTCAATCTGGAATATTACCGCATTTAAATGTATGAAAAGTGAACAGCTTGCTGTAGGTTTTACATCTACTGGGTACAACCAAGAGTACATGATAGGAAAAAATGTTTCCTAGTCTACATAACTAATCGGCTGGGACGATGCTCCGGCGTAATCAGCCCTTTATCTTTGTTTCAAGGGGAACATCCTCGAACCAAGACATGCCTTGATTCAGGAAGTACCCCCATTATATCAAGGATGTTTTTTGATTTCGAAGTGGGTACCCCCTTCGCTTCAAGACACTACCCTAATTGAGCTGGTAGTGTACTGAAACGAGGGGGATACCTCCCCCCTGAAATCAAGACGTAAAAGGGCTGTTTCGGCCAGAGCATTGTTCCGGCAGATTAGCTAGAATAGAGGAGAGTTTTATACTGTTCCCTATTATGTAACCTTGGTAGTTGGTACAACCTTTACATAGCTTAAATCATGGCAGTCTTAATCGAAATTAACTAAAGAGTCTCACTACTTTCTTGAAATGAACACAACTCGATAACTTTCATTGGAATATTGTTTAACCAAGTTATTTCTGTTAATTTTCACTGCGTACACTTGAAAAATAGTTTCCAAATAAAGTAAAAAGTTACGTTTTGCTTGATATTATCAAGAGTACATAATAGCTTCTCAGTCTATATAGAAGAGACGCTATATAGAGTGTTCTATATAGAGTGAGACGCTATTATGTACTCTTGATATTATGCATGCAAGGTAACTAAAATAGAACTGGGCCCAATTTTTCGAAAAAAAAGTTCTCCGTTTAAGTTCCCCGTTTCGAGTCGATCAGTTTAGAAGTTCTCCGTTTAATACACGGAGAACATTTAAACGGAAAGCCTTGAACGGTGAACATTTAAACGGAGAACTTGAACACAGGGTTTCTAAAAACGGAGAACTTAAACGGAGAACTTTTTTTTCAAAAAATTGGGCCCTGACTGTATAAATCATTATAACTGCAATACAGGTTGCTTCTTTTCGTTCTCTTTTTCCAATAAATTATACGTTCTCTGATTCTCAAAAACTATACAATTTCATAACTTCCTTGATTTCTCAATAGGATGTAGCTACAGCTAAGTCTTTATTTGAGTGGAAAGAAAAATGAAAGAAAAAGAAAGAAAACTTTAATTTAAAGAAAAGTGCCAAGAAAATTTAAAGGAAAATGAAAGAAAGAAAGAAACTCATCAAGAAAACTGAAAGAAAATTTCAAGAAAAGAGGAAGAAAATGAAAGAAAATTGAAAGAAATTGAAAGAAATTAGAAAGAAACGAGAAAGAGAATAGGAAGAATAGTAATTTTGGCAAATGTTTGATTTGCAAAGAATAATTGATTGGCGCAGATGTATTACGTAAACTGCGCTCGCACTCTATGATGCGCGCGATGTCCGGCTAATAAATTACATACGTTTATATGTGGTGCTTGATTACTTAATTTCTTTGACAATAATGGAGAACAAAAGTAATTTCTAATATGGAGGTTGTATGGTGTTTTATCTTGTTATTCTGTGGTGTTTTCGTTTGCTAGTGACATTTTCACTGACTATCTATATAACACTTCGAAAATTGTGTCATGTTACAGCCAACTTTACTTATTCTGTAACCTTATGCAACAAGCGACTTTTGATTTTTTAAAGACAATTTTGAAAAATTAAGGTTCAAGAAAATTTTTATGTATTACTACAACTTGAATTACATTTTTTGTTGTATTTTAATTTGCCGAATTTATAATCTTAATGGGTTAAATTAAAAATTTTGCAGTATCGGAAATGTGGGACACCAATGCAGATTCTATTTCGCTAAGCTTCGCTGCGCTTGTGACAACTATGTATATATATCGTGTCACTGTCTAGGGTATGCTGATGTTAAAAAGTTATACATTTGCTTGGTTGGCGTCTGGCGGCGCACTCGGTATTGTCACTTAGTGTCACTTAGGAACAAAAATCAGCGACTTCGGCTTAATTTGATCATAATGAACGGCATCATTTGGTTCACAACAATAATTTGAAAAAATTATATTTTTTATAGATTTATTAATATATATGTACAGTCGAATTGAATGCACATGCCAAGTGCATTACTATTAAGTGGAGTCAGACAAGCTTTCCTTTATATTTTTTTATAATCTGTAATATTTACATAAGTTATATATTCCCTTTATACGCCATAGCCCAGGTAGCCTCAATTTTGTTAGAGACTTGTTTAGCTTCACTTTGGGGGGCTGCAGCACCTGTCCCAAAGCGCTAGGTGTCATTTTTACGGCATATGTCAAAAGACGACGAGCCTACACAAATAAGTGAAAATTAAAGAAGCTTCCAAGAAACTGAAAGAAATTTGAAAGAAAATGCAAGAAAATTTAAAGAAAGAAACCACAAAGAAAGAAACTTGGAAAGAAAACAGA
Source organism: Trissonchulus sp. WLG1_4 (assembly GCA_030248245.1). Lineage (NCBI taxonomy): Eukaryota > Metazoa > Nematoda > Enoplea > Enoplida > Ironidae > Trissonchulus > Trissonchulus sp. WLG1_4. The sequence goes on from JASANF010018162.1 coordinate 32,338, forward strand.
AAGAAAAATTTTAAAGAAAAATGAAAATGAAAGAAAAGAAAAATGAAAGAAACTTTAATTTAAATGAAAGAAATTTGTACTCAAATAAAGACCTAGCTGTACAACTATTCGAGCCATAAATTATATTATTTGACAAACTTCACTATGAAAAACTAATTAAATTAACAATTACTGGTTAATTATCATCATTACAAACACTATAGTCGGTAACATCAAAGGCGTAGTGACAAAAGGTAAAGAATGTGTTGACAAAGTTAACCAGTACGTAAATTTTCAAGTGAGCTAAAAGCTAACTTTTTTGCCGAAAGTATAACAAGACAGTGTTAAGAATGAATAAAATATGTATATTTTCGAACCCAATTCTCCGGAGATGCCGATATATTCTATTTCAATATTTTGAACTTTGCCAAATCAAGCTTTGGTCCAACATTTTCCTAGACTAGGCCGAAATCAGACCATGTAAGGCAAATTTCAAGAGTAACAAGTTTATCTCGAACTTTTCTGGTAAAATTCAAGCTAACTTGACATTTCGTGATGCCTAAACTCTTAATATGGGCTCTTCGTGTAATCTTAAGCTGCTTGGAATACAATTATAGAATACGTACATATGCGACGTATAATTTTGCACAGATACTAGATTTTTTAGACTGCACGCGATACATTAATAAAATAAAAAACTAGCACAAAAAACAATGCAACACAAAAATTTTATGGCGAAGGTCTTGCGCATTTTAAAGTTTATGTAGCATGACTATAAACTATAAAAGTAGTATAAAGTTTTTGAAAACTTCATTACAAATACAAAAAGCATTAATGTATCAAAAATAAGCACGATCGGGGCTCGGTTGATTGTTCATTAGACCATGTAAGACGTAGCATTATTTAGCAAGTAAATGCAAATGCATGTAAATTTTAATTGTAAATGTGTAATAAATAATATGAATATAACTGAATTAAAGACAGGTAAATTGATTTAAGAAATTTCACTGCTAGATAATCAACTTACGATAATCATCGCCATCGTCATATCTTTGTGACGTTACCAGTGAAACCAGAATCAGGAGAAAGGTAGGTAGTATGGCAAAAACAGAGGATAAACAGCTAAAGCACATCAACATAGCCAAAACGTCAAGGGAAACGCATGAAATTAAACGAAAGACAGCAGTCTAAAAAACAAAATAACAAAAACAAACTGCGTAGTTATAAAAAACAACAAACTTGATTTAGCTTAGCACGTAGTTTTGTCAAAAAGAACCATAAGGACCTCAAAAGAACGTTGAAAGCGTAAAGATTAATGACGGCATTCAAATATCATTCAATGACGGCGATAAGAAACTTCAAAATTAAATACTTTTGAAAAAGTGTTTCTTTGATTCATCTTACACAATGCTAAAATAAAAGGCCGCGGTTCACAAAAGGTGTTTAGCGTTAGACTCGATCTAAAACGTTCTTTTAGATTGAAATAATGTGCTCGACTTATGAATCCCAGCCATTGTGTACAAATTTTGTGTCTTGAAAGAAAATTCGCATAGACGTAGATAATACACAAGGAGATATATAATGTATTGCTTTACTAAGTTTGAATTATACAAAGCAAAAAATAAAACTATAAAGATAATCGAAGTATGCACTATTTATGATCTATACCAATTATAATGAAAATGTATGACCTAGACTTCACATCGTTTTAAAACGTACCAGTCTGCCACCAGACAGATTGGAGCCAACAAAAAAGTTCTCACAATGAATTTACTAAAATTTTGACTAATCTAATTATTAATATAATCTGACACTAGACTACAGTTTACACTTCAGCATTAGCAATATTGTGGGACGCTTATGGTAGGTCTCTGTGGATTTCTCTCATTGAACTATTGTACCAAATTTACCTTTGCCATTTACATTTAGATAATTGTTTCAACTGTATAAAACGCTCTCTACAGTAACCAAAATTTTTGAATACAGCCTTTTTCTGCATACCCCACAAGGCTTTACGCTGAATTATGAACTGTGGTGCACGGTGCATCTTCGGCGGTGGGGGGGGGGGAAATTCTAACACATATTTTTTTCAGCGTAAAAACACGTTTGTATAGGTTTTTTCGCATGCGCTGAGTTTATTTTTAGCAGTTTCCAAGCGAAAAAATGTTGATTTCAGCTTTTCCAAAAAATTCAAATTCTGTCGAAAATTTTAATTTTTCGTCATATTGGGGCTAGTTCTCGCAAAATAAGACCAGCTCGCTCATTATATCAGTCAGAAATTTTATGAGCATATATTAACACATAATAATATGTTTTATTAAGCTTTATTTGCTACGTATCTTGCTTAGTCTAGAAAAAAAATGTTGATTTTCAATTATAAAATAGACAAAATAAACTTACTTACAATGAATTTAAAATTCAAAATTTTATATTTTTTGCGCAACAGATGGATATTAAACATTTTTCTCACAAAAAATATCACCTTTAAGCATACATGTACACGGGGTCTCGGTCTGAGGGGGGCTTGTCCCGGAATTTTTGACATTTTAGGGGGGGCTTGTCCCGATTTTTTGTCCCAAAAACGCAAAAAATTTCAAATTTTTGCCTAAAATTGGGAAATTTTTTGCGAAATTCCGATAATTTTAGCGAGTTTTTCGTTTTTTGTTCATTTTTGAAGCATTTTACGGCGATCTGAGGCAATTTTGGGGTCTCAAAGAGGGGGGCTTGTCCCGACGGGTCAAATCTGAGGGGGGCTTGTCCCAGAATTTCAAATCTGGGGGGGGGGGGCTTGCCCCTCCAGACCCTCCCCCCAAACCCTCCATCTACATCTGTGCCTTTAAGGCATAAATACGACGTTATGATAAATTCTAATGCCTTAAATCCTTGTTCAAAACTTCCCTAATGCTCAGAGCCAAGCTCACGCTGACGGGCAATTTCGGTTTTACAGTTCAGCTTAATTTAATATTCCACAGTAACAAATGTCGTTTTATTTGATGCAGGGAACTAAGACTAATCTTTTGCGCACCCACAACTGAGTCTAAGAGTGAGCACTAAGCCTCAGCCTAAGCACTAAACCTAAGACTGAGCTCTGTGTCTAAGCGCTAAGCCTAAGCACTAAGCACTAAGCCTAAGCCTAAGCCTGAGGCCTAATTTGAAGGAAAAACCTGCTAAGAAGCATCAAAAATAAGCTTACCGCACTAAATAACCTCAACTAGCTTCATAATTAAACAAATTTCGCAGCTATAGCTCGAATTTCGTACTGAACCTTACTTGTATGGTAACGCTTCAATCAGCCTGGTCCAGGTAGCTTCCGAAAAAGTTTTGTAACTTTTCAGAGCCTGCACCGATTTACATAATTTTTCAGCATTTTGTAGCTTAGAAGTTGTTCTTTCAGTGGTGGCAGCAGGTTT
>JASANF010018163.1:0-72772 GCA_030248245.1 Trissonchulus sp. WLG1_4
AATTATAAAAAAATGCGCAGTGGCTTACGCCATGGAACAAAGTGCGCTTTCGGGAGTAAAATGGCGCCCTCGTGTGAATTGGCCTTACGGTAATCCCAGAAAGCTACGTGTTTGTAATATTGTCGGCTGAACGGACACACTGCTGCAAGGGATATGAATGGAGATTTGATAGAAGGGGGCGAGTTGTTTTTGTTGTTCTGCTGTGATATGCCTGGTATACGAATTTGTGATGCGTTATTGATCATTGATTGTTTGATTGAATCAATATGGCCCATGTGGCGTGTACACACATGTGTTCAGTAAACAAATACACTGGTCGTTTTTTTCGCTAAGGATTAAGGAGCCACAGCTATCGCTATGCTATTGTAAGGGTCAATTTATACATACAGCCGTATGGCCGTTCCGCCGGCAAATTTATTAAATAAGCACGCCACCGCGCCATGAGCTCAGATCGTAGAGTAATATTTCATTTCATAATTTTGCCGACTTAACGGTCCCACGAATGTAAGTAATGAATCTAGGCTCTAAGGACTCGTCCTTTAGTTTGGTTTGGGAAAACGAGTATATATAGGTATGGAAAATAACCGGGTGGGTTCTTTTACAAATTCGGGACGGCAGTTCGCCGCAGCTTGTGTCCGTGTGACTTATGCCTAGTGTTGGGATTTTTTTCGAAACGTACCCGAACCCGAATCACCTGAACCCGAACTTTGGCCAAATGACCTGCATCACATTACACACTAACTATATTTGAATATAGAATGTCAAAAAAGTGTGGAGCAGTTGAGTCAACCTTTAGTGCAAGGAATAAATACTTTCAATATTTAACGTTGAATGAAGGATTAGTCAGCAATAAACCGACTAAGTTTCATGCTTAACCAAGTCATAGTCATTTTCCCCCGTTGTTTCGATTTTTAGATAAACAAGCTCTTCTGCTGAGTTTAGGTATTATTTTGCGACGCTGGAGTGTCAATATTCTACAGGAAATATTTAACGCGGCCCTATCTATTCAACAGTGAGAATTCCAACACCGCGGCCGTTGTAGATCAGCTGCTGAGTTATGAGTAGAATAAAGTTCAGCACTGAATTTTATGTAGCACAGTACAATAAACACTATCAAACGTACTGAAAATGTCAGAGTTTTACTAAAACTCTTGGGTGGATTTCACAAAGGTGGTTTTACTAAACCATGGTTTTACGTACGTTTTTATATGATTTGCACATAATTTCATTACGAAATATCGCCTGATTCGTTACGAATTTCGTGGATTTTCTTAAACCATGGTTTTAGCGCAGTTGAAATTTGAAACCTGCAGCACAGCAGGTCTCTGTTTTGCTGAGATTTCAGCTGAGCTAAAACCATGGTTTAAGAAAATCTACGAAATTCGTAACGAATCTGGCGATATTTCGTAATGAAATTATGTGCAAATCATATAAAAACGTACGTAAAACCATGGTTTAGTAAAACCACCTTTGTGAAATCCACCCAAAGTGTTACAGCTTACCTATCCAACTATTTTTGACCTTTTAAAAGACCACGTGTTTGACGAATTTACCGATTCGTCAAATAAGAACAACGTTCAAAATTTTATCGAAATTTCCAAAAAAGATACTTGAGAACACATAATCAGAACGAAGTGCACAGAAGCAAAAGTTGAAGATAGCAAAGAAAAAAGCTGCGCTCGTCAGGGGTTCGAACCGGGGATCTCTTGCACCCCAAGCGTAAGTCATACCACTTGACTAACGAGCCACGTTTTTTTCTGACGATGAAAAACTTTAAGTTATATCCGCATGAAAGTCTGGGTGACGCTGTATCGATAGATGGTAGCGTCTAGCGATCTGTGTGCATCGCATGACGCATACGTTTTGATGAAATTTTGTCATCATAAAAGCGATAGTTATATATTTGTGAAAAAGGAAATTTTTAATGGGCCTTATGTAAGTAGTCATAGTCAGCGTGCACTGTTGTAAAACTAACAACAGCAATCTTGAATCTTTAATCTTTCAAGCCCGGTTGGCTCAGATAGTAGTGCGTTAATGCATTCTACTGAGAATCTGGTTTCTAACCAGAAGATTGGTGGTTCGAATCCACGCCGGTGCTGGCTGTTTTGCATTTTGTCTACTTGCATATTAGTCTTTCATTCGTCGTTTGAAGATTCGACCTACCTGCCGTCCCTATGTAATTTAACGTAGGAGTAACGTAACGTAATTTAGCGCTTATAGCACTCATTAAGTTTATGACTTAGGCTCGATTCATACTTACAGCCGTATGTCCGTTCAGCCGACAAAATGACGAAATAATGACGTCACATGCGCTGGCTGCTCCACTGCAGTAGGCTGCTAGTGACGTCATTCTGCAGGCTGAACGGACATACGGCTGTAAGTATGAATCGAGCCTTATGAGTAAATTGGTACTCGCTGTCACCACGATGCGCGATTGAGATGAAACACCACCAAGCTCTTCTGCTGAGTGAGAAGTGGTTACATTGTGAGGCCTGAGTGTCAATATTCCAAAGGAAATTTTAAACGCGGCCATTATTTGCGGATAAGCGATTTTCAATCTTAATTTCTGAACACATCTACTGCTGAGTTGCTCCAAAGCCTTATTGGTATGCCACAAGCACTTTCTAACGTCAAAAGTGGACAAAACATTCAAGCAGTAATGTTATGATTAAATTTTGGAAAAATAGGTACAACAGTGGTTGCTGAATTGAGTTATGAGTGAAAATCAATTTAGTCACTTAATTTTAATTCACACTATTAGCTTGTCCCAAATTTAAAACACACCAAACTTGTTTATGACAACGGGGAATTTGGCTAAGTTACGATGTTTCTCCTGCATTATGAAAAAGGCATATATATTGGTTAACAATCTGCACAGGTTTAAAACTTATTTTGAAGGTTTGGAATGTTCAACAAGACTTTTCGAAGTTTCTAGAAAAAATGGCATTTTTTTCAAATGTTAGATTTAAAAGGAACAAAAAATGGCCTAGTTCGTGAATCGAACCTGGGACCTTTCGCACCCGAAGCGATGATCATACCACTAGGCCACCTAGCCACATGAAACTTTCTAACGAATTTAGATAGATTATACGCATTAGTGAAATCTTGAGATTAGTGAAAACTCAGTGTACCGTCTACATATGTATTCTGAGTACAGGTAACTGGAGTCGAACTGTGCTGCATCGGTTGAAGAAATTATGAATTAAGACATAGCCTTATTTTCAGTGTACCAAAGATCTTGGAAACTGCAAGCAGTACCAAGGCCGGTTGGCTCAGGTGGTAGTGCGTTAAGCATTTACTGAGCATCTGATCTCCCGTCAGAAGTTTGGGGTTCGACACCCCACCGGTTCTCCACTTTTGCATTCTGTGTAGTTACAGTTTCTTTTCTTCATCTTACGTCTTTCCTGTAGCAAGATTTGACCTACCTGCCCTTCTAGTGTAATTTAACGTAGGAATTTCGACCTACCCAAAAATACATAGGACTTTCAGAATCTGAATATAGTATAGGGGCCCCGTAAAAAGTTTCTGCGTGTTCGCTGCAGATTATTCTTCGCACTTAAACTCTTATATGTCATATTGGCATCTTCGAAAGCTACCGCTCACGAATTGTCCGCGCGAATAGACTTACAAAGAGTTAAGATCTAGGGTTGATTTAAATGCAGAGGCCTGCACGGGCCTATTTTTTTGGCCCGTGGCCCAGGCCGGCCCGTTGGGAGCATTTTCAGGCCTAGCCTGGCCGGGACTGTTCAGCGTCGCCTGTCGGCCCGGCCCGTTGGCAGGAAAAACGGTCAGTGGGCCATAGACTCTGATATTGCGGTCAAATCGTGTTACTCGTACCAATGGCTTACCCAGAACAAAATAAGGGGTATGACCTTTCAATTTTTTCGTAATGGGTTAAAATGCACTTAAGGTGGCTGTAACAATTTCGACGATTTCTTACATTAGAAATCAGTGAAATCTTTTTTTTGAAGCGAATAGTAAACTAGTCTAAAAGTAACCATAATTTTATGAAACTAGATCAAAATATACACAAACAATATTTTATTCAGTTCAAAATGTACAAGATAAGACTAGCTACCACGTTGGCTTACTGTTTAGTAAGCCAATTTAGTAGCTAGCCTTAAACTAAGAATTTTGACAAATAAAAAAAAATCCAACATCACAATTTTAGTCTAGTTTACAAAAATTATTGCTGTTTTGCTGCGAGTTTCAAAATTGCGACAAAATCGTGCTTTAAAGTTATATCGTCGAAATCGTTACTACCACCTTAAGCAATTTTAACACTTAAATTCGCATTACAAAGACAAACACAAGCTCACTAAGCCATCAAGTTGCAGGAGTGTGGGGGCGGAAGCTTCAAAAAATTTTTTTAATTTTTAGGTCGAATTTGGTTAACTGGAGACATATAGGTATATCTGAAATTTTTTCTGCCAGAAAAATTAAAACAAAAGGTAAGAAAGTCACATCAGATACACAAGCCTATACACAAGTAAATGCAGCATAATGTACTTATGCATAGATGCATTAGCTGAATAGCTCAAATAATAACAAGGAATATAACCCATAGAGTTGAAGGGGTCTGGGAGCGGTAGTCCCCAGCAAAAACAATTATACAATTTTTGATATTTGGGCCCAATTTGGTCAACTGGAGACACAGTTTTTTAAAGCAAAGGGGCGATAAAAACCAAGGGGGGGAAATGTTAAGTTCATTCTATTTATTCTACTAAAAATGTTTATAATCTTTGGAAATTTTAAAAAAATCGGAATAAAAATTTTGTAATTTTGTCAGAAAATTTCGGTACCCGAACCACTTTTTGCGTCCCCGAACTGACTTGTACCCGAACCCGAATCAAAAAAACAACCCGAACCGTACCCGAACCCGAACTTTGGTCCCAACACTACTTATTAGGGCAAAAAAGTTAAACTTTAACTTTAACTTAAATTAAAAAAGTTAGGGGTCTTACTTTAACTTTAACTCTAACTCGTAAAAAAGTTATGGCGTTGACTTTAACTTTACTTTAACTTAAACTTGAAAGCATCAACTTTAACTTTAACTTTTTTTAACCAAAAATTCTTACTTTAACTCAAATGCTAACTTTTTTCATACTTTTACTTGTTTGTACTTTTTTACAACTTTTTTGACGCTGTTTCATTAACATAAAATTTAATTAAATTCTCAATTTGTTGGCAGTTTAAATACATATACGCATATATGCTACGGTTAGATGCGGTCGTCTGGTTAGATGCTGGTCGTCTGGTTAAAGCTAGGATGGGACACGCTCTAACTAAGCGCTTTGGTTAAAGCCAGTCATTACACTTACATTTACATTACATTACATTTATTAGTTTGATGGGGAGGTGACGCCTTTTCAGTCGTAATGGCTTTTTAGGCGCTGCACGCTATTTGTCGTCTGTTTCTCGCAGCAAAGTTATATCATCCCGTGGTTTGTTGATTGGTTGGACGTTGGCGGGCAAGTCGGATTGGTGATTGGTTGATAGTTGGGAGATCACCGGAGGGCTATCAAACCGTTCCAAGGCACGTGCAGTTGATGGTTAGGAGATCCGAAGGATCAAGCCATTCCAGTTTATATTCAGCGTTGGAGAGGCCGATCCACCAGAGTTCTGTAAGAAACATGGGCTGTTTGGGTCTAAGCAGGCGCTCGTAGGGCAGTGGGTTCCGAACATAGATGCACATAGGGGGGGGTAGGGGGGGTATCCACCCCCCCTGAGGGGGCTCGGCACCCCCCCTCAGACATATGGCACCACCCCTTAACCCACCACACCCCCCCATGGCCAAGAAAGTGCCCCAAAAATGCGTAAAAAGTTGACAAATTGCAAAAAGTTTTCGCCTGCGGCGAAAAAAGTACAAAAAAGTAAAAAATGAATTGAAAATCGAAAAATTCTGAAAAATTTTTGGCTGTCGCCGAAAAATGGCCAGAACAAGGGACCACCCCCCTTTCCGCCAGGGGTCGGGCACCCCCCCTCGCCGATTCACCCCGTGCATCTCTAGTTCCGAATGTGGCTGTTTTGGATTTTCTGCAGAAACTAATGATTAAGCCTCTGAGTACGTTCTTCCCACGCCACAGATTTCGTGCATCCAAGATGTCGGCGTCCGGCGCAGGTCTTCAAGCATCGGTTCTGCATTTTTTGGAGCTTGACCCGGTTTGAGATGGCAGCGTAGTTCCAGGCAATCGCCTCATATTCCAGAATTGACCTGATAAACTCCTTGTAGAGCCGGAGTCGCAGTTTCATGTTGGCGCCGCATGTTTTACCACCAAAAGATTGAAGCACTCAAAGTCTTAGCTTGGGTCGTTGTACCGTTTCGTTTATGTGCTGGGTGCCCTGTCGGTTGAATTTCACCCCCAGGAGCCTGGCCGTCTTCACAAACTGGATGTATTCATCGTTGATCTTGATGCTGAATGGGTTGCCTCGGATTTCGCCTTCATCGAATGGTGACTTGATGAAGTGTATGTCTTAGCTTGACTAAGGAATATCAGCCATTTGTTGCAATACTTGCCGAAGTCGTCCACAACCGTCTGGAGTCGTTCCAACGCCATTTCGTTTCGTTCCATAATCCAGAGGGCAATGTCGTCGGCAAACTGGCTGGTCAGGACTGCAGTGGCTGGGCTTGGCGTCGGCATGTCGTCTGTCAAAAAGGTGTACAGCAGAGGGGACACTACCACGCCTTCTGACACGCCAGCTGATGGCTGAAGTCTTCTGAACAGCACAATTCCTACCTTGCCTCGCACGCTTCTGTGTTGGAGGATGGAGAATTCCACCGCATTATCTTGGTGGGAATGAGGTCGTGGTGGTAACGGAGCCACAGCTGACCAGTAATAAAATTGCAAATTTAACGAAATTGCACAAAAAACGGTCAAAAAGGCTAAAAACTGTATAATAGTCTAACACTATCTAACAAAGTAACTTCTCCCTAGACTACCTGTGTGCTTTTGAATTAAATTTTCAATAAATTTCTAAATTTGTAATGTTAACACATGTATTACCACAATGCAGTTGAAGGGGAATAGGGGAAAGACCCATCTCCAAAATTTGGTGCCAGGGGAGAGAGGGGGTCCCATCAAGGGTAAAAGAGGGGAGAAGGTCAATTCATTCAATTCAATCATAAATTCTAGGTGATCCTATGCAAACCTAAATCAACTAACGTAATTGTCATTTTATGTCGTTTATTTCTATGCTTTTGCCATTTGGTTTGCACGTAAAGACTCTGCCGTATTGTCATATGATTGTTTTTGTGTCTTATAGTCGTGTTACACGAAAGTTTTCGCTTTTTTAATTTTTTATCCCCCCCCCGCCCCCCCCCCCCCCCCCCCCCCCCCCCGCCGCCCCCCCCGCCACAGGGGGCGCCCCCCCGCGCCCCCCGCCAAAAAAATAATAAAGAAGCACCTCAGTATCAAACAAAAAATCAAACAAAAAAAAAAACACACGAAACAAAAACCAACAAAAATAATAGGAAGCTAAAATAGCTTGAAATAGTCATTTTTAATTTTCGCCAGTTATTATTTTTAAAATTGCCAAATTATTTTTCAGTCCGGCAATTTTTAGTAAATATTAGTTTTCGCTAAGCCAATAGCTAGTCGAAACGGCCGTTTATTGAAAGTGAAAACAGAAAAAAATTGACACACGGACATGTCAAAAACCTTCAATTTAGATACCAAAACTTATCCTTCCGCGTTTTGCTTTTTGAGATTACGTCACATTTATGTAACTTTGCTTTTTGAACTATAGCATATATACTGCACAAAAGTTTGAAAAACTCAACAACTACTAGTAGCAAGAGTACATAATAGGGTCTCACTCTATATAGAAGAAGAGTGAGACACTCTCTAGCCTGCCTGTGTTTTAGCACAGGCAGATGCGCTGGTCATTTTCAGGCTACATGTTGACATTTTGTGCAACATGTTGTTGGCCAATCAGAAGCGAGCTCCTATTTTCTGATTGGCAGACGCCTGTGCACGTGCTTCAATCATAAAACGGGATAGGGATAACAGGTTAATAAGTCATTATTTATTTATATTCTGCTTGCAAAAACATTAAAAAAAATGCGCTGGTCGTTTTCAGCCTACATGTAGATTCTATGCAACAGTACACAATTTATAGTATATAATCGCTGATGCGTTGATAAGCATTAAGATAGGAATAAAAGCTTAATAACTCATCATTTGTTCATAATCTGCTTGTAAAAACATTAAAAATGGTTTGCAAATACCTTTGGGGATATTTTGGCAAACTTTCAGCGAAATTGATTGAGAAAATTTAAGAAATTTAGAAAAGTTTATATCTCAAAAATTTCTCAATCAATTTCGCTGCAAGTTTGCCAAAATATCCCTAAAGGTATTTGCAAACCCTTTTTAATGTTTTTACAAGCAGATTATGAACAAGTGATGAGTTATTAAGCTTTTATCCCTATCTTAATGCTTATCAACGCATCAGCGATTATATACTAAAGTGTGTTACGCATAGAATCTATGCGCTAATTGGCCAGATACATGTTGCACAGAATGTCAACATGTAGGCTGAAAACGACCAGCACATCTGCCTGTGCTAGAACACAGGCAGGCTGAAAAGTGTCTCACTCTTCTTCTATATAGAGTGAGACGCTATTATGTACTCTTGCTAGTAGGTTTTTGATGAAAACTTGGGACAAATTGGCACACAGTGTCTGTGCTAAGATTTCAAGATTTTTATTTGCTTAGATTTCTGTTTACATCAAATTCAATCGCAGAATTCTGTTAGTACTTCCGTGGACAAAATCTCAAGTATCGATGTTGCAATCTTTTCGTGCGTTATTTTACATGTTTTTAGACAATTTTTGATGTGTCATTTTTAAAATTCGTCCTAATTCAGCGTAATGCGTGAAATAATAGATTCAAAAATTTGTATATTTTCCAAAATTGAAAAAAATTCCAATTTGAAGGAACCTTCTTTCCTGCGTCACATAAATACATCACACTTAGCGTTAGGATTTACCCTAATAGTGGTTATGTTGGTGTAAATGTAAGGCGACTTGTTGCCGCGCCTACTAATGGCTCAAGCGGCAACAGTGGGTACCGGCTATCTGGGGAGGATCGTTCACTCGCTCGTAGCCTCGACCACACCGCCGGCGGGGCTTCCAGGTATGATGAGCGGGGTCTTCCGTGCGGGCCGGGGTTGCCGGACACCGACGGGAAAGGGGCTTACCTAATCTACAGGGCTAGGCGCAGTAGGCGCAGATCACTGAATTAAGGCCGCCCGCTAAGCCTGAATGGGCTTCCCTGAGCGGGGTGGCAAATGGTGACGGGGCAGGACTCGGCGCTTACGGAAGGCAGGGGTGGCAGGGCCTCTCTAGGCCGATACTGTCTGGGGACTACTGCTAACACTATAACGGCAGGGCTCTACGCCAAAATTTCCCAGGAATGAACGCGCACAAACCGGAGTAGAATTTAGCAATTTAATAAAAACGACATACTGAGTTAGTGTAGGCCATTTTGGCAAAATGAAGAGAGAACAGCAAAACGAAACATAAGGCCGCACAGGGCTACAGAACTTCCACCGACTGCCTGATAATCCTAGATGCTACTCTACAGAGAACTGTGCCTCGCGTACGCACACAGCAGAGCGCGAGTACGTACATTACGATTAAATATGATGATGTACAACGGATTAAGGTGGTAGTTTCGTTTTCGACAGTTTTTACGTTAACACTCTTATTCTCTCAGTTACCAATTTTTCTTGCTTAGTGGATAACTATTACCAGTTTTATGCGCCTAAACTCCGCATACCCCCCCTACACTGTCCTCTGACATACCCAAACTACGTTAACACATCAGGACTTTGCGAGATCTTCTCCAACGATCCGTCAACAATAGCTTGTTTTTTGTTATTAATGAAAGCCCAGCCCTACGCTAACTTACATTAATTAAGCACACCGTCGCTTTGGAGTATCGAATTACTTATCTTAACAACTGGTAACAATTAAGTTTGGAAACAACCTTGTTTTGTACGCATAACTTAACCGTAAAGGTAAAAGCACTGGAATTTGTGGATGCGCGAATGTATGACTGTTAATATTAAGTAGATACTTAAGATACGTTTCTTCACCGGAATAAATAACCTGCACTTCGGTTTAGCAATGGATTGAATCAAAAGGACGAAGGGAGGTAGAATGTCACTGCTTAAATTTAGTCTAAAGTAACCCACTCTAAGACTATTGAACAAAATTAACATACACGATTGATATTAACGTGCATAGTTAGGTATGTACCAATACTTTAGTCGGTTCACGGTTGAACGGGCTAAACGCCGTGTGAATGGTTTTCGCGCACGAACGGCATGCTGTACTTGGGTGATAAAACGACGTCAGTTATCTCGTAATTGCGATTAAACTTTTAATGCTGAATTTTAAACTTAACTTTTTTTAAAAAAGTTACTGCTTCAACTTTAACTTTAACTTTTTATAAAAGTTACGGGTCTTACTTTAACTTTAACTTTATTGCAAGCAGCATAACTTACTTTAACTTTAACTTTCAAAAAAAGTTTAGTACTATACTTTAACTTTAACTTTAACTTAAATTAAAGGCTCCCCTTAACTTTAACTTTAACTTTAACTTAAATAAAAATGGCTTAACTTTTTTGCCCTAGTTCACAGACATTTATTTTTAGATTTGTAATCCGACTTACGATATTTTTAGCCTAAATATACCATTTTGTTAGAATGGTGCTATTGCCACTCATAATTACGCTGACAATTCACAGTATATGCTCAACAGCTGATAATATCAGGTAAGCTCTCTCTCTCAGAATGTCATACATTAAGAATATAAAAGGAACAAAATTATGATTGTGAGTATCAATATGAATGGTATTTTTGTTTAGCATACTAATAATTTTTTCAAGATTGCGCACGCTTAAAACTTACCTCAAAGTTACAAAACTGTTGCTAACTGTTTTTTTAATTACTTTGACAATGAACAGTCTCATTTACAACCTTTAGTTTTTACTTGCTTGAGTACCAATTTACTATATTTTTTCATTTTTGTGGTACGATTGTAACAACTTGTGCAAAATCTGGTAATTCGTAATGAATTCATATGATAAATTTGTAACAAATTACCAGATTTTGCATTTACAATTGTTGCAATTGTAAGACTTGTCAAATTGAGTTGACAAAAGGCTTGACATAAATTCTAACTCTCAATTCATAATTCAAAATGTTAAAATAGATAAATTGATAATTGTTTTTTTTGTAACTGAAATAAAGAAAGGCATAATTCCGGCTTTCTTATTTATTCTTTCTGGGTTTCTGTGTCTTATTTCAACACAGCGGAAACCGAGTTATGCGGTATGCTTTAGGCTCTATGCTTGTTTACTATTCGTATTTGTCGTAATATTCGTATAACTGACAGATTAGCATTCATTCATAAATATTCAATTCATGTTATTACAGCATCATTGAAGATTGCTATGTCGATTCATCCTTTGAGTCCACAGTCTTGCGTCTACAAGCTTTGCACGGCACTACGTACTGTCACGCAGCCCAGATAGTAAACCAAACCATTGCTGTCTCTGGTGAAAGTGATTCAGTCCATCTATTGTACGACGCTATTGAAAGTGCCATAACGTCCAAGTCATATCTATATCAAACGGCCACCGTGTGTGGAGCTTTTAATCCAATTCTACTTCTGCTAGGCATATTTGGAAATATTTTTTGCTTCGTCATATTTTGTGACAACGAATTCAACGGCACCAGTTTTTTGTACCTCAAAATCATCTCTTTGGCCAATGCTTTAACTTGCATCGGCACGGCCCCAGAGTTTTTTACAACGTGTAGTTGGTTTTCTGATCTGCCGTTTCAAAAAACATACTTTGGGGAACTAACGCGGAACTGTATTTCGTTTTGGCTAGGGTCGTTTACCAACAACTTTGGTCGACGACTTTTATGTGGACTTACTTGTGATCGAATTGTAGCTTTATACGCTCCCAACAAGTATCACGTTGTTAACAAACGATGTTTTTGTATTTTTTGGCTTTTTGTTGGCTTCATAATCGCACAAGGACGTTTGATTAACATGACTTGCTTTGGATGTCGAAAATACACGACAAACCGCCAACTAGTGGATAATTTTTGCAAACAAGCTATGGGTTTCGCCAATTTTGGAATACAATTCGGCTTAGCAGAAGCGTTTTTTCTATGCTTCGGCGGTCTATTAATTATAGTTAAAATTATCCGTGTGAAAGCAATGAAAAAATCACTCAACCTAAATCAGAAAGAAAACTTTAAAAAAGAAACTGACACTTCAATTCTACTGTTGGTTCAAACATTCACTCTATTAATCAATGAAATTGTATGGAATGTTTATATAAAGCTAAAACAACATGAGGCCGAAAAAAATTACGAACTTTCGTACAAAAGTTTTCAGGATGCTCTTTTTTATAACTCTAAGTTAGCGGTCATTGCGCAAAACTTTTTACTTTTATCTTGTTACACATGGGTGATATCATTTATTGCCGATTTTTACCTGTACCTTTGCTTGCATTCACGCTTCCGAGCAGTATTTGTAAAAATGTGTGGAAAAAATACGACTGTCGTCCAAGCTTTGGCGACACAAGTCACTGCACACACAGAAGCTGTACCTAGACCTCAGAAAACAACCTCTGCTGTTTTCGAGCACTGTTAATGTTATGCACCGGATATCATAATTATTGTGAATTATGTTATATTTTCTTCTGTACCACTTTGGTTGTAATTTATCGTAATACCAGAACCAAAGGCTATAAATTTAAGTTTCTACGTTATATGAAAACATATATTGCGGCACTCCGATAATGAGTCCATATCATGGAAGCAAAAACGCAAGGCGTGCTAGTATAGTAATTTTCGCAAACCAGCACAGATAGCCATAGCAAATACTCTGTAAAAAACGGCTGTTTTAGTTTTAACATTCTGTCAGAACAATACGGAGATTGTAAGGAAAACAACTAAAATAACAGTACAAAAAATGCTTAAAAACAGTTTAGGGAAAAATAAACAATGAATAAAACTGTATGTTATAGTGTGTCTGTCAATAATGTATATGATAGCGCCTTAGATTGCTAAATGCGCAATGTATGTATATAGTTTAGCAAAATGACCTTTTCCTTTTATTTAAATTTGTTGATGCACTGTAGTTTATTTTCCGATCCGTGACTGAATTATCAATAAACGTTCTAAAATATTTTTTTATTTTTTGTTTTAGCCAACGCTATTATTTCATGTCATGCGAGCATGCCCCAAAATGTGAGAAAAGTGAATTCAGCGTTGTGCGTTATAGTGAGGTTTTCTACTTTGCAGTGGATTTAGACTTGTACATAGCCTAATGTATTAGTTTTGGGTATGTCTTGTTATGTCGTTACTCGCTGCTCATTAGATATTATAGAACATAGAAATATTTCGTGGCCTAGTGATTAGTGGTTCAAATTGGTATGTCAGGAACTTCTGATCAACTGTTTGTGCCCAACGTAGCAACGTAACTGTTAGGACTACAAAAATGTAGTAGCTGACATGGTGGTTTGCGTTATGTTTAGTTACGTTACTGGGCGTCCGTCAATTCAATTGTACAGTAAGTGGGCTCAAACACAAATTCGGTCATGTCCAATTATCTTCTTTTGTGTAATTTTAAGGTTAGCAATTTAGTCCGCAAAAGACTTTCACACAAAGGCGCACAAGCGGGCGCATTCTATTTTCACACTGCCTGCTGCTTTATTTTACCACAATGCAGTAGGCAGCGCGTGTGTGTGCGCCCGCTCATGCTCCATGGCGTGCGCCATGGCGTACGCCTGGAGCAAAATGCGCTTAAGTGTGGATATGCCTTAAGATCCTCGCTAGTTAGGGCCGTTTGGCTCTGGTGGTATTGCGTTAAGCATTTACTGAACAGCTGATTTTAAGTCAGAAGTTTGGGGGTTCGAAACCCTACCGGTTCTGAGCTTTTGCATTCTGAATATTTACAGTTGCTGTTCTTCAACTTGTGTCTTTTTGTTAGAAAAAATTGACCTACCTAGATTTTGAGTGTATATGGAACGTAACGTAGGAAATTACATAGGAATTCAGATTCTGAATATGGAGGGAGCCGCTAAAACGGCAGTGTAAATTTAGGTTCCAATGTTAGGGCAGGCCTTCTAGCGTTACATGTTTACCAGTAGGTAAATTCGACCTACCCAAAATAACAGGTACGTGTGTTTATGCAAAATTTTGCAAATCCTATACAAACCAAGTATAAAGTACCTGTTACGCTGTGGTGCCACGCATTAATCGCCACATCAGCAAATATCAGCTCTCCGACAACCAAGTCTCTTCTCCGGTCACTTGATTTGCCTGTCAAATCTAGGTGATCTGCGATCCTAGGTGATCTGCGTCCTGTATCCAGCGACTTTTAAAACTCTTATAACGGAAGCAGCTTTGTAGACTAAATCAAGCGTCTTACTTATATTCTCAAAAATCGAAATTCAATAATAAGTAATTAGGTATAGACAGTATCTTTTCAATCTAATAGCTTTTTAATTTAATTAGTTTGTCCAAAAAAATTTTGCCTGATCTAGCGTTGCTCAGCCTCGGTGACCAAAATTTTGTTTGTTCACAAATTTAATTTTGTTATTATATAGAAAATTATTGTATTGTTGAGTTTTGTTTTTAGGCCGTCACGAATGTTTTTTTGTAATTTTTTGTAGTTAATACTTCAAGGTTTTGTGTGGTAATTTTAACAGTATTAATTACGACTGCACTAAGTTTATCATAACTTAATTTGGCTAGGCTCAGACACCACTCACTGGCTGCGAAAAAGTTTAACAAAAAACACTCTATATTGCAAAAAAATTAAGCAGATCTTGAAAAATTTATCAAAATAGTCACATTAATTAAACTGATTGATCAGCTACCATTATGAATGTCAGACCTGCCCAAAGAATGCCCATTTTTTAAATGTTATTAATTAAATAATTGAATAGTATGGTTGAAAAGTATTTTCGGCGCACGGTAATATTTGACACCCATTAGTTAAGACGAAGTCTGAATACAAATCAAGCAGTTCGCAGTTTAATACCAAATACAGAAACCAGCCAAAATAGTTCTAGTTGAGATTTGTGGATAGACTTTTTGGGTGGATTTCACAAAGGTGGTTTTACTGAAGTCTGACCAGAAATTGCTGAACCTTGAGACAAAACGGGTGGCGTGATTTTTGTGACTACTCGCTGTACTCTTGATGCTCACAATTTGTTCTTTTCGTAATAAAATGGCGTGATTCTTTTTCCCTCAGGGTCCAGCATTTTTTGGTCAGACTTTAAACCATGGTTTTACGTGCGTTTTTATATGATTTGCACATAATTTCATTACGAAATATCACCTGATTTGTAACGAATTTTGTAGATTTTCTTAAATCATGGCTTGAGCTCAGTTGGAATTTCAGCAAAACAGAGACCTGCTGTGCTGCAGGTTTCAAATTTCGACCACCTTTGTGAAACCCACCCTTTGTGTTTCTGTGGATAACATTTTCAGTCATGAGAGGTCAATTGCAATTGCAACCAAACTTTAAAGCAACCAAATCACATATGTATAACTCTATTTATCAAGCTAAACTGGATTTTGATGCTTTATTAAATTTGCTGCTAACTGCTAACTCAAGCTAATGCTAATGCTAATCCTAAATCACTCTTTACTTTCCTAAACTAGTGCCTGGTTCGACACTAACAGCTCCCAACTTCTACATACGTCCACTGTTTTGCACTAACTCAGATTAATCAGTTCAGTTCTGAGTTTTAGATTAATCCGGAATTAATGTAACACTAAAACAATTACTTACTGAACTGAAATTTTTTATTTCTTTTTGTTTGAAAATTATCTCACCTGCACCGCATAATGAGTCAAAAATACTTGCGTTGGAAGCAAATAATTAATGTAAAATACTGACTAGAGTTTTCACAAATGAGTCCGAAAATTATTTGTCAGTGCTGCCTACCTGAACTTTTCAGCTGCATTGTCTTCTAGATTATTCGCGCTACCTACAGCTACTGGTACTTAAATCGAGTTTCTTAAACATAACTTAAAAGCAAAGCGGTTATTTTCTATTGAAGTTAATTTAGTCTTAATGAAATCTAAATACGCTTGCTTTTGACTAATAATATTATTTTCAAATTTATAATTTACGCGGTTTTTTATTGATCTGCTACCAAAAAATGCTATTTCATATGTTACTGACACTTACACTTGTTTATAGTGTTTACTCGGCGGCTAATAATATCAGGTAGGCTCATTGGTTTAGTGTACATGCATTTACTTCAGTGTAAGCTGTGAATATATTATAAAATGGTAGAGTTGCGTTGTAAGTTTTCGTGTCGCAATGTTGCGTTTTACATTCTATAGAATATTGTGAAACTAAAAAGCACTAAATGGTAAAGGAAAGATTTCTCCACTCACAAAAGGTACTTTGTTCTTAACAATTTTTATATTGCTTTCACAATACAAACAAAAATTTAAGTAAAGTCCTTACTTTGTGAATAAATGTGGTCAGTCCACAGTTTGTTAATCTCAATAGCTAACACTAGCAGCAGTATGTTTTTTCTGCAATCGTACAATATTAAAAATTATTTAAACCATACGCACGGTAACAGAGTTGAACTTATGACTAACATCATAACAGCTGTAATAGTGTACATACCTACTCTAATTATCATTGCAGCTACATCGAAGGTTGTTATGTCGATTCATCCTTCGAGTCCACAGTCTCGCGTCTACAGGCTTTGCACGGCACTACGTACTGTCACGCAGCTCAGATAGTAAACCAAACCATTGCTGTCTCTGGTGAAAGCGATTCAGTCGGTCTGTTGTACGACGCTATTGAAAGTGCCATAACGTCCAAATCATACCTATACCAAACGGTCACCGTATGTGGGGCCTTTAATCCAATTTTGCTGCTGCTGGGTATATTCGGAAATATGTTTTGCTTCATCATATATCGTGACAACGAATTCAACGGCACCAGTTTTCTGTACCTCAAAATCATCTCTTTAGCTAATGCTTTATCTTGCATCGGCACGGCTCCTGAGTTTTTCACAACTTGTAGCTGGTTTTCTCGTATGGAGTTTCAAAACACATACTTCGGGGAACTAACGCGGAACTGTATTTCGTTTTGGCTAGGGTCGTTTACCAACAACTTTGGTCGACGACTTTTATGTGGACTTACTTGTGATCGAATTGTAGCTTTATACGCTCCCAACAAGTATCACCTTGTTAACAAACGATGTTTTTGTATTTTTTGGGTTGTTGTTGGCTTCATATTCGCACAAGGACGTTTGATTAACATGACTTGCTTTGGTTGTCGAAAATACGCAACAGACCGCCAACTAGTGGAAAACTTTTGCAAACAAACTACGGGCTTCGCTAACTTTGGAATACAATTTGGATTAGCAGAAGCTTTCTTTCTTTGTTTTGGCAGTTTGCTGATCATAGTTAAAATTATTCGTGTGAAAGCCATGAAAATGTCACTTAATCCAAATCAAAAAGAAAACTTTAAGAAAGAAATTGGCACTTCAGTCCTACTGTTAGTTCAAACATTTAGTCTATTACTCAATGAAATTGTATGGAATACATTTATAAAGATGAAACAGCATGAGGCTGACAAAAATTACGCTCTTTCGTACAAATCATTTGAAGATGCACTGTTTTATAACTCTCGAATGTCAGTCATAGCGCAATATTTTTTATTTTTATCTTGTTACAGTTGGGTACTATCGTTTACTGCTGATTTTTATCTGTTTAACGTCTATCGATTTAACGTCGGATATCATAATTGTGAATTATGTTATATTTTTCTATACTATGTTGGTCGGCATTCATTGTATTTTGAAGCTAGAATCAAAGGTTTGTATGTAAGTCTAAACCAAAAGTCTCTACTTTTGGTATTATATGAAAACAAATATTTGCAGCATTCAGATCATTACCCTTGAGTTCATATCATGGAACTAAAAACGCAAAAAAAGCTAGTATATGCATACTCGCACACCAGCCCAGTCTGAAAGCACAATTCATGCATTGCAATGTAAATCTAGTGCTGCTTTATTTTACCAAGTTTAATTCAGGTAGTTTTATATACTCTGTAAAAAATGTTCCCGTTATTACACTCCATCAGAACAACAAGTTCGGTGATTTTCTTAAAACCACTAAAATAACGATAAAAAAGGCTTGGAAATAGTTTTGTGAAAAACGTTAACAACGAATGGAACTATGTTGTAATATATCTATCAATATTGGATATGATAGCGCCTTGCATTGTTTATAGTGTGCTTTGTAGCATAAACAACAGGAATTTTTTTAATTTTTTTATTTTTATTTATTTTTTTATTTAATTTTTTTTATACACTGCATTATCAATAAATGTTCTAACTATTAATTGTTTGTCTTAGTTAGTTGATGCTATTAATTGATGTTGTGGGAGCATATGACAAATGTTCATTCGGCGTTGTGCGTAGTGAGCTTTTAAACTTTGCAGTAGATTTAGACTACGAATTAATCAAGTTTTGCAAAATTTAACTTTTATGCCTGGTCCTCATGTCGTTACAAACCTTTTACCCGTTAGATAGAACTTATAGGTCTTATGGAATTCGCGGTGAGTACCCGGACTAATTCTGAGATATTTGACCATGCCGGATGCCCGGTTGGTGCCTAAGGACGCGCACTAATAACAACCATTCGCTAAGAGCGTCGAAACAGCTCACACAAAGTTAGCTCACAAATCACGTCCGGGACCGGGTGCACCTTAGAAATCTCTCGAACGAGCCCTATTAACACAAACACAGAAATTAAATATTAGACCGTTAGGTTCGAACAACACAACCGTAATGGTTTATTTCACAAGGTCAATTATGCACTATATTTACATTGCAGAACATGCTTGTCAACAAGTATTATAAAACCATTATAAAATGTAAAAAAAACGGGAAATATTAAACTCACGCAAGTCGCGCACTACTCTCAAACCACGGACTCATGTGGAAAATTATAGAAAATTCCCCCCCCCCCCGATTCACACGCCGCCGACCAACTTTGCAACAAGCCAAGTCACCAGGCTCACTTATTTATAATTTCGTTATTAATTTCTAAGTATTAAAACTACTCGTCTCCACAATTTTAAAATCAAAACAACTTATAGAATTACAAACAAACATAATTTATAAACCTAAAATATAAACTTCTCAAATTGGCTTTTCGCCTCTATTGACATTGCATGACATTAAACATGGCAATTCACTGACCTATTGGTCACTCAGAAATGCCAAACTCGTAGTGACCGGCACCTTGACATTATAACATTTCCCCCCTGTGCGGGCACGACGTCACTGGCGTGTCAAGCACAATTTAAACCGGGTGTTGTACACAATTTAGCCTGGTATTTCTCTCAGACAAAAATTCCTAAACTAAAGCGGCAGTTTATGTGTATTAACACAAAACCAAAATATCCTTTTTCCACATGCGAGCACACCAAAATGATTAAGCAAAACTTAACAAAGCAATAGTATATTAAATGGCACAAATTAACCCTGTGTAACTAAACAACTTGGCAACTAGACTGGCAGTTATAACACAAGTTTATACAAATTAAAATTTCCAATACAGTGTACAAATTTCAAATAAACAGTTCCTAACCTCTGCATGTCTGCTTCAACTCGGACGCTTGACGCGAGTAAACCGTTGACTAATGGCCGCGCCATCAGTTCCTGGAGGTTTTACCAGAATGAACTGAATCAAGTGTATTAAAAATGACTCCACAGTGCTAATTGTAGACTCATTGCAGGCTGATTGTATGCTGAAAGCCAAACTTAAATAGGGAATTAGTTCCGAACACATCATACCAACACAAACGTTCTCACTCTAGGTGAATCGATCAGAACCTGACTGACGTAAGTACATACATACTCATGTTAGTAAAAAACAGGTACCCTTTGGCTTTTCTTTAGCTTGAACAACTCAGGCGTCTGTAATATGTGTGTGACTTTTAACAGGGGGAGTTTGCACTTGCTTTCTTATGACGCACGCCTAGTGTCAAGACACGGAGACAAGAACAAAAGTCGGGATAGTAGTTAGTTATCCGTCGCGTACGCGCTCATCAGGTCGCACTAAGCTATCTCATCATACCCAAAACAGAATTAAGCATCGCATTCGCATTCACACCAGCATTAAAGCTTCACATTCCCATTTTATCATTCATACACATACCTACATAGCTAACTGCCTTATTACACACTTAGGTGTGCATCTGTCACGGCCCTTGGCCCTGGGCACATAATTACAGCTACAGTATCACTCGATCAACATGGCAGCTGGAAGTGATCCGGGTTGGGTTAGTGGCTGCTAATCAATAGTAGCAACAGACAATCGGTGTTGGTAGCTGTTCACAGTTTACAATAGTGCAAATGTAGAATATTATTGTGTCCCCCATAAATCGATTCAGCAGTTCACTCAGAGGCTACTGATCAGCAAGTCTGCCGGCTTCCCTTCTACGTCTCACAACAGCGGGCTCGTTCATGGGTCCTGTCACGAACGCCACTTTGCATAATGCGGCCCCAGGTTTTATGGACTTTGCGGACTAATTTTCAGAAATTTGAGCGTGCCCTAATGGTGCCTAGGGACGCGCAATGATAACAACTTGACGCTAAGAGAGTCGAAACAGCTCATACATAATTAGCTCACGAATCAGGTTTGGAAGCATCCAAAGAATTTCCAAGTAACAAACCGTAGTAACAAGAACACAAAATAATATTAGACCGTTAGACTCTGACAACTGAAACGTAATGGTTCACTGCACAAGGTCAGTTAGGCAGGCACTGCATTCACATTGCAGAACAAGCTGGTCAGCAAGTAATATAAAACATTTATAAAATGCAAAGAAAGCGGGGAAATATTAAACCTCACGGAGGTCGCGCAGTACTCTCAAACCCCGGACTTTTGTGGAAAACTATAAGAAATTGCCCCTCAACGCCGCCGACCTCCAACTCTGCAACGAGCCAAGTCACAAGTCTGCATAAATATTCGTTATTAGTTTTTCAGTATTAATACTACTCGTTTTTCCAATTTTAAACTAAAAACATTAGTGCAAACTCGTGAAACTACAAACAAACATAATATATAAACCTAAAATACAAACTTCGAATTTGGCTTTTTGTCTCTATTCACATTACTTCATGACATTAAACATGGCATTTCACTGACCTTTTGGTCACTCAAAAATGCCAAGCTCCTAGTACCCGGCACCCTGATGTTATAACTGTGTAGCAGTCAGTTCATTTATTGCTTTAATTTTATTTATTAACTTGCCTCCAATAGTTTAGTACAAGCAGCATGCGTGTCCCAAGCATTAGACTACGACAATTTGTTATCGTCATCTTTTTGCTCAGTAAAAGTCCCAGGTTTTCAGGTAGATAATCAAAAGTTTAATTCTACTTTTGTTGAAAATAGTGAAAATATTCGGGGACTCTTTGTTTTGAGTTGTTCACTAAAATCACCTGGCTGTGTTTAAAGCAAACTTACATCTAAAACTATAGCTCAGTCTATTAGTTTGCTAAATGACTGACGTCTTGTGTTTTTGCAGCTGAAGATAAGTATAGTCAGTTAATATCGAAAAAATATTCATTTAAACATTATTCTTTAATGCTGTTAGGAAGAAGTGAAAGCAAACTTGGTGTACAAGTGAAAAAACATTAGCTATTTTCTGTGGTATAGCAACAGCACTGCCAGTAATGACTGCTGGAATGCTGATTTAAACACGTGCACAGGTGTTTCGCCAATCACAAGAACAGGAAGGAAAGAAAAAATCTCAGTCTTTCTTAATAAAAGTGAGACAATATTGTGCAGATACTCTTAGTCAGACTAATCTAACTCACTGGAGTTAAATTTACACTGACTAAATGCCTTACAATTAAAAAAGATGCTATTCCATTTTTATGTGTACTGTGCATTGAACGGTAGTTTCCTAAAAAGCATATTTGTGACAGTAACAATACTAATAAATTCACTGCATAGACCATATGTACCTTGAAAAAGTTTTTCATTTCAAAAAAGCACAAGAAAACCTAAAGCTGATGATTACTTACAAAAGCACAGAGGCTACTGTTTATAGATAAGTGATACTTTACTTTACTTTACACAAACTGTCAGTTATTGTTTGCCAAAAAAGGGTCGCAGGTTGTTCACAGACATTATTTTTAGATTTGTAATCCGACTTACGATATTTTTAGCCTAAATATACCATTTTGTTAGAATGGTGCTATTGCCACTCATAATTACGCTGACAATTCACAGTATATGCTCAACAGCTGATAATATCAGGTAAGCTCTCTCTCTCAGAATGTCATACATTAAGAATATAAAAGGAACGAAATTATGATTGTGAGTATCAATATGAATGGTATTTTTGTTTAGCATACTAATAATTTTTTCCAGATTGCGCACGCTTAAAACTTACCTCAAAGTTACAAAACTCTTGCTAATTGTTTTTTTAATTACTTTGACAATGAACAGTCTCATTTACAACCTTTCGTTTTTACTTGCTTGAGTACCAGATTAGCATATTTTTTCATTTTTGTGGTACGATTGTAACAACTTTAAGTGCGAAATCTGGTAATTCATAATGAATTTATATGATAAATTTGTAACAAATTACCAGATTTTGCATTTACAATTGTTGCAATTGTAAGACTTGTCAAATTGAGTTGACAAAAGGCTTGACATAAATTCTAACTTTCAATTCATAATTCAAAGTGTTAAAATAGATAAATTGATAATTGTTTTTTTTTGTAACTGAAATAAAGAAAGGCATAATTCCGGCTTTCTTATTTATTCTTTCTGGACTTCTGTGTCTTATTTCAACACAGCGGAAACCGAGTTATGCGCTATGCTTTAGGCTCTATGCTTGTTTACTATTCGTATTTGTCGTAATATTCGTATAACTGACAGATTAGCATTCATTCATAAATATTCAATTCATGTTATTATTACAGCATCATTGAAGATTGCTTTGTCGATTCATCCTTCGAGTCCACAGTCTCGCGTCTACAGGCTTTGCACGGCACTACGTACTGTCACGCAGCCCAGATAGTAAACCAAACCATTGCTGTCTCTGGTGAAAGCGATTCAGTCGGTCTGTTGTACGAAGCTATTGAAAGTGCCATAACGTCCAAGTCATATCTATATCAAACGGCCACCGTGTGTGGAGCTTTTAATCCAATTCTACTTCTGCTAGGCATATTTGGAAATATTTTTTGCTTCGTCATATTTTGTGACAACGAATTCAACGGCACCAGTTTTTTGTACCTCAAAATTATCTCTTTGGCTAATGCTTTAACTTGCATCGGCACGGCCCCAGAGTTTTTTACAACGTGTAGTTGGTTTTCTGATCTGCCGTTTCAAAAAACATACTTTGGGGAACTAACGCGGAACTGTATTTCGTTTTGGCTAGGGTCGTTTACCAACAACTTTGGTCGACGACTTTTATGTGGACTTACTTGTGATCGAATTGTAGCTTTATACGCTCCCAACAAGTATCACGTTGTTAACAAACGATGTTTTTGTATTTTTTGGCTTTTTGTTGGCTTCATAATCGCACAAGGACGTTTGATTAACATGACTTGCTTTGGATGTCGAAAATACACGACAAACCGCCAACTAGTGGATCATTTTTGCAAACAAGCTATGGGTTTCGCCAATTTTGGAATACAATTCGGCTTAGCAGAAGCGTTTTTTCTATGCTTCGGCGGTCTATTAATTATAGTTAAAATTATCCGTGTGAAAGCAATGAAAAAATCACTCAACCTAAATCAGAAAGAAAACTTTAAAAAAGAAACTGACACTTCAATTCTACTGTTGGTTCAAACATTCACTCTATTAATCAATGAAATTGTATGGAATGCTTATATAAAGCTAAAACAACATGAGGCCGAAAAAAATTACGAACTTTTGTACGAAACTTTTCAGGATGCTCTTTTTTATAACTCCAAGTTAGCGGTCATTGCGCAAAACTTTTTACTTTTATCTTGTTACACATGGGTGATATCATTTATTGCCGATTTTTACCTGTACCTTTGCTTGCATTCACGCTTCCGAGCAGTATTTATAAAAATGTGTGGAAAAAATACGACTGTCGTCCAAGCTTTGGCGACACAAGTCACTGCACGCACAGAAGCTGTACCTAGACCTCAGAAAACAACCTCTGTTATTTCCGAGCACTGTTAATGTTATGCACAATTAATGTAGTGTGTCTGTCAAAAATGTATATGATAGCGCCTTAGATTGCTAAATGCGCAATGTATGTATATAGTTTAGCAAAATGACCTTTTCCTTTTATTTAAATTTGTTGATGCACTGTAGTTTATTTTCCGATCCGTGACTGAATTATCAATAAACGTTCTAAAATATTTTTGCCACCCACCCCCAAAAAAAACCCCCCAACAAACCCACCCCAACGCACACCCAAAAACACACCCGCCCCAACAACAGAGCAACACAAACCACCAACCAACACCGCAAAACCACACAAAGCCACAAGCCCCCCCCCCCCCACAACAGCACCCCCCCGCCCGAACACAACCCAAAACCACCCCCCCTCTTGTTGTTAGAAAAAATTGACCTACCTAGATTTTGAGTGTATATGGAACGTAACGTAGGAAATTACATAGGAATTCAGATTCTGAATATGGAGGGAGCCGCTAAAACGGCAGTGTAAATTTAGGTTCCAATGTTAGGGCAGGCTTTCTAGCGTTACATGTTTACTACAGGTAAATTCGACCTACCCAAAATAACAGGTGTGTTTATGCAAAATTTTGCAAATCCTATACAAACCAAGTATAAAGTACTTGTTACGCTGTGGTGCCACGCATTAATCGCCACATCAGCAAATATCAGCTCTCCGACAACCAAGTCTCTTCTCCGGTCACTTGATTTGCCTATCAAATCTAGGTGATCTGCAATCCTAGGTGATCTGCGTCCTGTATCCAGCGACTTTTGAAACTCTTATAACGGAAGCAGCTTTGTAGACTAAATCAAGCGTCTTACTTATATTCTCAAAAATCGAAATTCAATAATAAGTAACTATAGACAGTATCTTTTCAATCTAATAGCTTTTTAATTTAATTAGTTTGTCCAAAAAAAATTGCCTGATCTAGCGTTGCTCAGCCTCGGTGACAAAAAATTTTGTTTGTTCACAAATTTAATTTTGTTATTATACAGAAAATTATTGTATTGTTGAGTTTTGTTTTTAGGCCGTCACGAATGTTTTTTTGTAATTTTTTGTAGTTAATACTTCAAGGTTTTGTGTGGTAATTTTAACAGTATTAATTACGACTGCACTAAGTTTATTATAACTTAATTTGGCTAGGCTCAAACACCACGCACTGGCTGCAAAGAAGTTTAACAAAAAACACTCTATATTGCAAAAAAATTAAGTAAATGTTGAAAAATTTATCTAAATAGTCACATTAATTAAACTGGCGATTGATCAGCTACCATTATGAATGTCAGACCTGCCCAAAGAATGCCCATTTTTTTAAAATGTTATTAATTGAATAATCGAATAGTATGGTTGAAAAGTGTCGACCGGCCGGGCGCACGGTAATATTTGACACCCATTAGTTAAGACGAAGTCTGAATACAAATCAAGCAGTTCGCAGTTTAATACCAAATACAGAAACCAGCCAAAATAGTTCTAGTTGAGATTTGTGGATAGACTTTTTGGGTGGATTTCACAAAGGTGGTTTTACTGAAGTCTGACCAGAAATTGCTGAACCTTGAGACAAAACGGGTGGCGTGATTTTTGTGACTACTCGCTGTACTCTTGATGCTCACAATTTGTTCTTTTCGTAATAAAATGGCGTGATTCTTTTTCCCTCAGGGTCCAGCATTTTTTGGTCAGACTTTAAACCATGGTTTTATATGATTTGCACATAATTTCATTACGAAATATCACCTGATTTGTAACGAATTTTGTAAATTTTCTTAAATCATGGCTTGAGCTCAGTTGGAATTTCAGCAAAACAGAGACCTGCTGTGCTGCAGGTTTCAAATTTCGACCACCTTTGTGAAACCCACCCTTTGTGTTTCTGTGGATAACATTTTCAGTCATGAGAGGTCAATTGCAATTGCAACCAAACTTTAAAGCAACCAAATCACATATGTATAACTCTATTTATCAAGCTAAACTGGATTTTGATGCTTTATTAAATTTGCTGCTAACTGCTAACTCAAGCTAATGCTAATCCTAAATCACTCTTTACTTTACTAAACT
The DNA here is from genome assembly GCA_030248245.1 of Trissonchulus sp. WLG1_4. Taxonomy (NCBI): domain Eukaryota; kingdom Metazoa; phylum Nematoda; class Enoplea; order Enoplida; family Ironidae; genus Trissonchulus; species Trissonchulus sp. WLG1_4. The sequence goes on from JASANF010018163.1 coordinate 26,295, forward strand.
AGTGCCTGGTTCGACACTAACAGCTCCCAACTTCTACATACGTCCACTGTTTTGTACTAACTCAGATTAATCAGTTCAGTTCTGAGTTTTAGATTAATCCGGAATTAATGTAACACTAAAACAATTACTTACTGAACTGAAATTTTTTATTTCTTTTTGTTTGAAAATTATCTCACCTGCACCGCATAATGAGTCAAAAATACTTGCGTTGGAAGCAAATAATTAATGTAAAATACTGACTAGAGTTTTCACAAATGAGTCCGAAAATTATTTGTCAGTGCTGCCTACCTGAACTTTTCAGCTGCATTGTCTTCTAGATTATTCGCGCTACCTACAGCTACTGGTACTTAAATCGAGTTTCTTAAACATAACTTAAAAGCAAAGCGGTAGTCTTAATGAAATCTAAATACGCTTACTTTTGATTAATAATATTATTTTCAAATTTATAATTTACGCGGGTTTTTATTGATCTCCTACCAAAAAATGCTATTTCATCTGTTACTGACACTTACACTTGTTTATAGTGTTTACTCGGCGGCTAATAATATCAGGTAGGCTCATTGGTTTAGTGTACATGCATTTACTTCAGTGTAAGCTGTGAATAAATTATAAAATGGTAGAGTTGCGTTGTAAGTTTTCGTGTCGCAATGTTGCGTTTTATATTCTATAGAATATTGTGAAACTAAAAAGCACTAAATGGTAAAGGAAAGATTTCTCCACTCACAAAAGGTACTTTGTTCTAACAATTTTTATATTGGTTTCACAATACAAACTAAAATTTAAGTAAAGTCCGTAATTTGTGAATAAATGTGGTCAGTCCACAGTTTGTTAATCTCCATAGCTAACACTAGCAGCAGTATGTTTTTTCTGCAATCGTAAAATATTAAAAATTATTTAAACCATGCGCACGGTAACAGAGTTGAACTTATGACTAACATCATAGCAGCTGTAATAGAGTACATACCTACTCTAATTATCATTGCAGCTACATCGAAGGTTGCTATGTCGATTCATCCTTTGAGTCCACAGTCTTGCGTCTACAGGCTTTGCACGGCACTACGTACTGTCACGCAGCCCAGATAGTAAACCAAACCATTGCTCTCTCTGGTGAAAGTGATTCAGTCCATCTATTGTACGACGCTATTGAAAGTGCCATAACGTCCAAATCATACTTATACCAAACGGTCACCGTATGTGGGGCCTTTAATCCAATTTTGCTGCTGCTGGGTATATTCGGAAATATGTTTTGCTTCATCATATATCGTGACAACGAATTCAACGGCACCAGTTTTCTGTACCTCAAAATCATCTCTTGGGCTAATGCTTTATCTTGCATCGGCACGGTTCCTGAGTTTTTCACAACTTGTAGCTGGTTTTCTCATATGGCGTTTCAAAACACATACTTCGGGGAACTAACGCGGAACTGTATTTCGTTCTGGCTAGGGTCGTTTACCAACAACTTTGGTCGACGACTTTTATGTGGACTTACTTGTGATCGAATTGTAGCTTTATACGCTCCCAACAAGTATCACCTTGTTAACAAACGATGTTTTTGTATTTTTTGGGTTGTTGTTGGCTTCATAATTGCACAAGGACGTTTGATTAACATGACTTGCTTTGGTTGTCGAAAATACGCAACAGACCGCCAACTAGTGGAAAACTTTTGCAAACAAACCATGGGCTTTGCTAATTTTGGAATACAATTTGGATTAGCAGAAGCTTTCTTTCTTTGTTTTGGCAGTTTGCTGATCATAGTTAAAATTATCCGCGTAAAAGCAATGAAACGATCACTAAACCCAAATCAGAAAGCAAACTTTAAGAAAGAAATTGGTACTTCAATTCTACTGTTAGTTCAAACATTTAGTCTATTACTTAATGAAATTGTATGGAATACATTTATAAAAATGAAACAGCATGAGGCTGAAAAAAATTACGCACTTTCATACAAAACGTTTCAAGATGCACTGTTCTATAACTCCGAATTGTCAGTCATAGCGCAATACTTTTTGCTGTTATCTTGTTATAGTTGGGTACTATCATTTACTGCCGATTTTTATCTATACCTTTGCTTGCATTCACGGTTTCGAGCAGTCTTTTTGAAAATGTTTGGCAAAGACACAACTCCAGTACTAACTCTAGTGACGCAACCTACTGCTTTTACTGTAGCTGTAGAACTGAGAAAACAATCTTGGTTTCCTAACTCTGCTAATGATAAGCGTAGAATGTCATATAAAGTAATTGACAAATTTTGACAAGCAAATCTTACCAACAGTGCATAATGGTAAAAAATTACTGAATTGTTAAATAATAGTGTCAGGTGCCTCAGAAATTTCGTAAAATTATCGAAATTAAGAGGGGGCTACCCAGGTCAAAAATTAAAGTTCTCCAATTCTGCTTATTTTCACATATGTTACTCTTCTAAGGCACCTCTATCTCAAATAAGAACAATTAAACTTGAAGGTGCACTTTAGGTTCAGTGCGTTCGTCTGTGTACTTACATAGGCAAAAGTACGCTAAAAAGTCTGAAAGTAGCCCTTACTTTGACTGTTCTACCACAACCCACATCAAGACAATCAGGCTGAAACTTGACATAGTAGTAGCCCACAAGTAAGCGCAAAATCGTGTGATCCGGAATTTTTATATGTAATTTCAATTCAAAAATCGAGGGCGAAATGTAAAAAAATGGCCGTTGTTTGGGCCCGCCAAATTTGAGTGATTTTACATTTGGCGTCATTGCTCAGGCCACAGACAAAAATTAAAAAAAATGGATCATACCGATTGAGATATGACGTTAGGCTACCGAATCACGTAAAAATCAGCTTCGTCAGTGTTAACAAAAATTTTGAGTAAATTGACGCTTTGCAACCACAAAAAACTTTTCTTGGCGCCTATGATTTGCACATTAAATTGAATTTTTGGGAGCCCCTAGTAAAAAATTGGTAAAACCATTGGTTCCAGTTTGTTACATCTTTCTGGGGCTGCATTGTGTGCAAATTTGAAGCAAATCGGAGAACCTAAAATTTTCACTTTTACAGGTAGCCCCCATCCCCTTATGGTTTTCAAAAAACATATGTTCAGATTAAAGTAAAAATTCAGATACGCTATGACTCAAACTTGCGTTTTCTCTAATTTCTTTTTATGTTATGTCTTTGATGTTAATCTTTGTGTTGCGTTGTGTTAATCTAATTGTGTAAAACCCAAATAAAATTTAAATGAATTTAATTCTTTCTTAACGAACTCTTCGCTGCGACGACATTTTTTGCATTATTACAAAACAGTTGCGATAAACTGTTATTACATTATTATAACATTGACTATAACAAAGACATGATGACAAAATAACTAATGACTATTCATATAGGCGCAAAAGGGCCCATGTCGTAACGGCGATAATAAATTTGTTTAAATGTTTTTGGGTGTACTGGACTTGTGTATACTGATTTTTGTGCGTAATATAGTCACATTTAATGTATTCATGTATAATTTATAAGTCGTTGGCATGAACTATGGAACGTCCAGTCAAATTTTTTTACTTTTATTTACATTGCCTCGGATTTGTCGCAAAAAGAACTGTTAGTTTACTTTAATATGGAACTGGTAAAACTTGTAAGAAGACTGTAAGGTGTAAGAATACTTCAAAAAGACTGTTAGACGTTATATGTAGTCTCGTTTGTCTGCTCTGAATTGTCTAGTTTAGAACAATTGTAGTAATTTTTTTAACTTTGTTTATTTGAAAATGGTCCGACGTCACTGTTTTGTTTCGTCATTGTTCTTAATTAGATATCCATACACAATTTTTTCAGTCGGCTTCAACCAGCTTAATAACTTACATTTTTATATTTTTCACTAACTTTATTTCATTTATTCATTTTATTTTCTTTGTTCCTTGTGCATGTATTTACCTTTATGATCTTGTTTCGTGTTTGGTGCAATAAATCACGTCAAACGTCACGTCATAAAGTCGAAAAGTTCCTTGTTTATTCTAGATCAACCTGGTCTCAGCAAAACCCTTAGGAGAAACTAAATTAATACGCGAAAACTTTCCTATCCTTAAGTATTTCTTGACGTCAATTTAACATCTGCTGCTTCAACTGAATCAACATATTTGCGTCTTGGGAAAATTATACTTTCCGAATATTATCTAGAAATTTCAAAATATTAAAAATCAAAAATGCAATTATTTCACCTACAGTTAGTACTGCTGCCTAATTAATCCTTTCATTCATAATGTTGCTTCTAAGCAACAATTAGCACTATCTCCTACTAGTGAACCCTGTCGGCCTGATGTTTCACAAAATCATAAATCAGTGCAATTTGGAAAAATTCATGAAGGAAAGTGTTAAGTTTAATAAATGAACTAATTAATTTAGCAAGCATCTCCTACAGTTTGGCTCGGAAAACCAGGAATTTAACAGCTGAAACTTTCAGTATTTCAAACTATCGAAAACATTGATGAAAAAGTTTCGCTAAGAAAACTTAGCAACCCGTCACATATTGCATTGCTAATTCTGAATTCCTCAACAGTATTGTGACCTCTGACCTAAGTATTACTTCGTGTCATAATGTGAAAAAAACGTTAACAAAAGCGATTGTTACGTATTACAAAAAAATTGGTACAAAAAAATAAACACAATAAAAACAAAAAACAAATTTATTACGCATTATTCTGCTTCGACACGTACAAATAAATACCCGTCATCATAAACTAGACAAAGTGTTATATTTCCATGACGTAGCTCATACTTACTGCCTTTTAAATGGAAAAAAGAAATACTTACATCAAGTATTATTGTCTTTACATTACCTGTAAATATAATTTCCATCTACAGGAAAGATGGCATTTTTCAGCCGTGATGAGAAATGTAAGCAAATCACAAAAGAAGTCAAAACTATGTAAGTTTTAAATAAAACTGTTTAATTAGAACGTACATCGCACCAGCTTTCAGGTAAGTTTGTTTTTTACCTATACTGAGAGCCTAACATTTGTGGAAATAACTTGAAAAGATAAAGTACACGTTAAAGTTTTTTATTTGAACAAGGAAGAAAAACTTTTAAAAACAGTATTTTTAAAACACCGTTTTTCTCTCTTTTTTGCCTTTTCAATAACCTGTCACATCCAGTAACAGATCAAGCCATACATATGTACCTATGTATTCATCATCAACAAAACAGTTTAATGACAAATTTCCGTATATATTCAAATCTAAGCTCTAGCTTGCTCAATTTTGCATTTTATTAGCGAACATAAGTTTTGTCAAAAATAAGATGATTAATTTTACATTTTGAAAAATGGAACTAAAAGTTTTAAAATTTATACAGTTGGTACGTAAGGCTTTAACGAATGTGAAAAATAAATAATATACTATATTGTGCATCAGAATGTACAGCCAATTGTAAGCACAGCCTAGTACTACTTTACAATGTACACACAGCCAAATGGTGTCAAAATAAATATCAGAAAATATACATGTAACATCAATAAAAATTGTAACAAGTGATTAGTTTGCAGCAACAGTTTTACAGTAACAAAAGCCAAATATAGGTTTGGATGATTTTTACCTAATGCTTGCAAACAATCTATGTATTAAACAGATCTAACGCTAACAAAAAGCATATTAGATTTTTTGATAGCCTCTAAGGGTGATTTGATTTTTGATTCACAAAGGTGGTTTTATAAAACCATGGTTACGTACGCTTTCGTATGATTAGCACATATTTTAATTACAAATTATCGCCTGATTCGTTACGAATTTCGTAGATTTTCTTAAACCACGGTTTTAGCGCAGTTGAAATTTCAGCAAAACAGAGACTTACTGTGCTGCTGGTTTCAAATTTTAACTGAGCTAAAACCATGGTCTAAGCAAATCTAGGAAAATTCTAAAGAATCAGGCGATATTTTGTCATGAAAATTTGTACAAAATTTTTCCTTAAATTTTGCAAAAAAATAAACTCGATGCATATTTCTATTGTAAGACAGCAAAACTATGCAAATATACAGATGGCAGCCAGTATGTGTAACCTGTAACGTCAAATAATTTTTATGCGTTGAAAGATTTTGCTCTTTTTAAGACATACCCATTTCTGTAACTATTCGACTAAAAACCATCTGAAATAGCTTCAAACATGAACAACGGCGTCTTCGTATATTTTCAACTGCAGCAACATTGGCGCGTAAGAATTATAGTCAGCTTTTAGTAGTTTTCTCAGCTCAATCTATAACAATAAAAAAAATAAAACCGTGTAATGGAAATAATGTATGGTAGTCAGTCAGCAACTTTCTTTGGTAGTCAAAAAATGCTTTGACAACTACAAGTAATAGTTTTTACAATAATTAGCTGCTTCAATTTCTTTTTGTTGACTTATGGTAATATAGTGCTATAAATATTGACAGTGAAATAAAGGATTATAAATGCAAAAATGTTGACCATGAAGAAAGACTTGAAACTAGGTACGTTGTATTAACTATGGCAAACGTTTAAGTTTGTTCTAGAAATTATACTTCATTATAGCTTAGTTTGCATTGTGTATTTTTTAATAAAAAAGTTTTTATTTTTAACGCATTAATTATTCAAGTTAATTTAAAAACATACTGTATAAATCATATATTTGCAAAAATTCCAAACACGAGAGTAGATTCGCAATAAACATATTATATTTAGAAAATTATTTTTACACTTAACCAGTTAATTTAGATTTAAATTTAAATTACTTCTAAATCTTCCCCTTCAAATTCATCCATTAATCGGTAGGCCGTCTCTCTCGTTGCTTGATTGACTTTAAAAGAGCATTGTCTGAAAAAAGTTTACTAATCAATTGACTGCGGAAATTAAAAATTGGATTATTCTTTAGATTTGTGTGTCTCTTTAGACTATTTTTTGTCAGAGGCAAACTCTATATCAATTTAACTCCGACAACGTCTTAGACATATCAATTCACTATGTATCATTCGCACACCTTACTTAAGGAAGCGTTACCTTTTTAAAAGTGCTGCTTTCTTGAAGTGGGTGGTGTCCATATGAAAATCATCGTGTTGTTTTTGATGCATTTCTTTTGTATCCTCATCAGCATTTTCTGACACTACCAAACCTTTCCTCATTGCTTCAGTAACATCTTCGTAATTGGCTTCCCTTGAATTAAAAAAGTACATAGTAAAACTTATGTTCTGTGAACACTCTGGATTTGCAAATTATTATTATGTAAAAACATTTAAAACATATATAAACACGTATAAAACATGTACAAATAGAAGCACCTGAAAACTCACTAAAGCATACAACTAATAAATTGTATTTTGTTATGGGCAAAATAACATACCTACAGAAGCACTTGCAGTTCATCTCTCATGACGATACTATGTACATACAATATTGTCCAAAATACGTTTCGTAGTTTCACATAATATAACACAATATTGTCACAACACGTCACATAATTGCTACATTGAATTAGTTGTCTTACAGTTTCGGTAATTTTGTTACACATGAGCCACGATCTTCCTGGGAGATATCTAAGCCTATAAACAAAACACACACAATCAGCAATTAAATTAAAGTCACCGTTGCTGTCAAGATGGAAGTTGTCTAATTTTTCTACCACTTTGCTGAAAAAACAGTAAATTTTATTTGATTCTGAAGCCTTTTTATCAAATATATTTCAAGAATAACAAAGTTTCAGCAACATATTTTTTGGAAATGGTGCTCAGCCATAGTGAGCAGAAAGTGTGGAAACACTAAACATTTTTTTAAACGGAAACAATATTACTTCAACATGATCTAGGATTTGGTTTTCACTTTGCAGCAGTCTAAACTGTTGTCCTCAACTGAGGTAGCACATTGTGATTAAAGACCATTAAATGTTAGACTAATTTAAAGATAATTGAGTGTAATGATGAAGTTTCAAAAAATTACCCCCATTGTGAACTGTGAAATTAAACAATCAGCTAACCTTTTATTGGGCCGGCTGAACAAATTTTTCGTTCCTGCAATAAATTACCATTTGTTAGATCATTAATTAAAAGTGTTGAGTATTAGATAATTGTCAGGTCTAAGTAGCATTCGCTAACAGTAACCTAGACTAAATAACATAATCTGCGAAACAGAATTATTGTTTAAAAATCAGCCTAAACTTGCCGCAAAAGCATTTAGTCAGAGATTATGCTAACAGTTTCAAGTACAATGGCCCAGGCCCTTTGAATCTTAAATAAATTAAAAAATGAACTTCATTTCACAGGCAGCTCAATTTTATCAGTGAACTTTTATTAATAAAAAATATTAGCGGACCTAATTAAAAGTTAAAAAATAACCAAACAAACCACGAGATTATTGCGTATTCTTGGCTGTCTTGGAGGAGCTGACTTGGCTCGATTCGATGCTTTCTGAATCAGCAAGGTATCATCCTCAGGATGAAAATTTGAATCATTCCGTTCATCAACATCGGCTTCAACCTAAAAAACTAAAAGTTGTTTAAAAAATCCTAAATTGGATTTTTGCTTCAGAATGTACTTGTTGTTTATTTCTTATTTCTACCTACTGAGAATTTTGCCTAATTGAAGTAATAAAATAAATATATATGGCATATGCCTCGCAGTAAGTACATAAGTAAAAGTAAGTAATTTATAACATAAGTAAGCGTTCAGATTTGGTCTCTATATCGTCAATTTGTAAGTAAATGCTGCAGGGGCATTATTCAGCAGACATTTACCTCTGACCCTGTCTTCTGGGCCCGATTTATCCAAGCGAAATGTTCACCATCAAAAATTTTGGACTGATGGAAACATTTTCAATAACGAGCATCACACTATATTATAGCAATAATGGTCGTCATCGAAAATATTCGTCCGCGAAAATGTTCGTCATCGAAAGTTTCTTATTGAAAATGTTCGTCGTTGAAAATGCTCGTCGTTAAAAAAACGTGTTCGTCGTTAAAAAATCTTCAACGGCACCCATTTCAACAGATGTCTCGAGCTCTGCTACAATGTTTGCCGTTGAAATAAATTTTCGATGACGAGCTCTTATCCTGTAGAACATAATTATGTTTTAAAAGACCGAAAAGCTCGTCATCGAAAAATTTTCAACGACGAAAATTTTCGATGACGTATTTTCGATGACGAGCATATTATGTTATTATATCCCTTTAATGCCCAGAGTATCACTGGCTAGACAGCCTCATTCTGAAACCTTCTAGTTTTTTGGACATTGCTCGAGTTACGTACGTCGTAGAGAGATCGCGAAACCACCATTCGATAGAGAAATGAATGGTGAACAAAACATAATCAGTCGATTAAGGGTCTAGGACGCACCGTTTTTGCGGTATAAGCTCTGAAAGTTGAGAATTTTTAAAAATTTGCGCCATCGCTTAGGCATAATATGTACCTTACCCTAGAGTAAGAACACAGCAACTGCGCGCCTGCCATAGTTGAATGCTAGAAATGAACTACATTATCTGCTGTATCTGATGCACATAAAGCAGACTGCCGGAGTTGCATTTAAATTTCGTAATGTGGCCTTAAAGAAAATACTACTTTTGCGATGAAAAAAGTCAAATTTGCACATTGCTTAAATGAGCATAGGCTTCGCTGCGTGGCAGTAGAACTGAAAATTGCCGGCCAAATGCGAAGACCTACAATTCCCCATAAAAACAGCTAAAAGATCTTGTCACTAGAATAGACTGGTCAAGTTGCATAGCCCCAGATATGATAGTTCATCGTGGCGTATCTCCCATGATCCTTTGGGCGTGAAAGGGATATAGTGTTATGTTCGTCGTTGAAAATGGTTTGATCAATCAAAAATTTTCAATGACAAACATCTTCGATGACAACCATTTCGCTCAGTTGGGCGCTAATTAAGCAATGCTTATCAATTCAATACAGTTACTTGATTTATGCAAAAAGTGTCAGCTCATTTTTGTTTCCAAATGTGGGTGTTTTAAACCTGTCTTCCCGCACAAATTTATTGAACCTTTTGTTTTTGTGCAAACAGTCTCCCTGAAAAACAAAGTAATTTGTCCTAATATACATTAACTACCCTTGTAGTACAATTTATTACGTTAAATAAAACTTTGAAAGTTGACAAGTTTACCTGACGTTTGGAAGATGCTGGTCTATGTTTGCTGGCAAGCAGAGTTTTATTGAAGTTCAGATCGAGACCTGCAAAATAAAACCGACGATATAGAGGACGTCCCCCTAAACATACACGTAAACCAACCTATATAAAACAAAACAACATATAAACACACAAAAGACATCCAATAATATTTTTTCTATGGTCTTTCTATTTATCCATATACATACGTGTAAAGTCAGACAAAAAATAGTTGCACCATTTGAGAAAACGTATGTGATTTCGTTACAAAACGAATAGATTTTGACTATCAAGAGCGCAGCAGGTAGTCGCAGAAGTCATGCCACTAAAATAAGTAAATGGCGCAACTATTTTTTGTCAGACTTTAGATGAACCTTTTCCGGTCAACAGTGCTGGTAATTTGAACGCGCAGTGCTCATTTGTCTCCACAGTTTCTTGGTTTTCGCATCGGTCCAATACTTCACAACTAGCGCTGCCAGACATGCCATGTTTTTGCTCCCTAAACAAAACATTACAAAAATATCGAAACAGACATAAACATCCGTAGCTTCAAACTTTATTTATAAATTTTATAAATCCAAAAGCTACATATAATGATCGTTCCTTATTGCTTATTTCATATTTTCGCCTAGTAGCAATAGCACCTGATTTCGCGGTTGTTTATAAGTCTAAATATACTGGTTTGAATTTACTAAATTAACATAATTTGAAAATTATTTAACGATAAACCATAGCATGAAAATATTCACTGGAAAATACAAAAATTTGCACCTTCCGGCGGATTTCAAAAAAGCTAAAATATGTTGTTTTAGGAAAGAGTGCCGAAACAACTTGTTGACGGAAGGTCTCTTCTCGGCTTTTGGCTGCAAGCACGCTACGATAATCTTCCAAATTGTATTACTGTAGAACTTTGGAATAGATGAAATCTAAAAAATAGTCATTAATACTTACTTGACAAACTAAATCTGTGTTATAAATTGTAATTAAATATAAATATAAATATATTTATAAATATATAAATATATAAATGTATAAATATAAAATATAAATTGTAATTAAATATAAACTGGTTCAAAAGCAAACCAAACGAAGTGTCTTCTATATTCTCTTGTCTATTTGGTCCAATTTACCTTTCCTTTTAGAACCTTGTACATCAGTGTTGTTAAATCTCTGGCATTGAAAGCATGTCGCAAAGTGCATAGCTCATACAAACAACAGCCCAGTGCCCAAATATCAGACTGAAAGATTATCGTAAATCGTAACAACATATTAAAAAATACAAAAATTAAATTTTTATGTCACTATCAAAAATTCTGGTTGGATAGTACTGTTTCTTTCCCAACATAGTAATGAAAAAGTGTGCTGCTGGCTATAAAAAAATTGTATTCTTTTTTGGCTACATTCTTAATCCTATGATTGACAAACTCAATTAATTATTTATTTACGTAAAATAACAAAATTAAAACCGTTCATTAAACAAAGATAATTATCACGCCAATAATATATACTATATAGTAACAGCTTGTCGCAGAAATAGTTCGTATTTTTGCCGGATGAACAGACATACAGTATGTAAGTATAAATTGTCACCTAAACATGTAGTCTATCAGACACAGTTCAAAGTGTATGCGAATTTTCAAAATTTTAAGTCAACTGTCTTTGTAAGTATACTACACTAGTGTAACTTTGAAACATTTTCAAAAAGTTTTCAGAACTTAATGCTACTCATGGGTTATAAAACTTAACGAAACAATAAATACTTTGTGATTATATGGTCTGTTGCAAAAAATTTCTGGACTCATGTAGTAAGGAGTGCCAATGAGCGTGGTAGCCATGTCCGTTGTGGAATTGAGTATTCGAGCTATACCAAAGTCTCCAACCTTAATATAAATAGAAAAGATAAAAACGAATTCTTAAATAATGAAATTTAAATATACACGAAACGCAATATATACCTCTATAATCATTACCATTACCGTGATTAGAATTTCTTTTACTTGACAATGTAGCGGGTTATTATTGCCTGAATTTTTAAGCTATTTATTGTATTTTTAACTGATATCGAAACTTAATTTATAAATTTCTGTAAAAATATTTTTGCAAACAACACAAGAAAAGTCATAAAATACTTGTCACTGACCTTTACAAAATAATTCGTCGTAAGAAATATGTTTTTCGTTTTCAGATCACGATGTAAAATATTTCGGTCATGAAGATACTAAAAAACAATACCATTATAACCAGTGATATTCAATAGCAATACTCAATAGTGACTTGCTAAAATGTTTTCCATCAGTAAGTAACTTTATGTAACATAATTGATAAATAAAATCAGTAAAAATTATATAATTTTAAACTTTTTTGCTATAAGCCATGTATACACATTAAATCCGACTTAAGCATCAATCTTAGTAATCTGTTGAATAAATTGTCTACTAATGTCATAAATTTTCATAAACAAAAAACTTCTTCGAAGATCTCACTTGCAGGGCCAGACAAATCTGCACAAACCAATCCAGAACGTCTCGCTCAGCGAAATATTCGCCATCCCGTTGTTTTATCAAAGTATATAAGTCGCCATTTTCACAGTATTCCATAAAAATGTGCAACCGAATGTCGGATGTTTCTAATGAACCCTAAAATAAGTTGTAAAATTATGTCGAATAACAGCGAATTGTAGCTTTGTTTCCAACCGGTGATTATAGTCCGACTAAAATATTAGTCCGAGAATTATTACAAAGTCTGACCAAAAATGCTGGACCGTGAGACAAAAAGAAACAAGCGATTTTATTACAAAAAGAACGAGTTGTAAGCGTCAAGAGTATGGCGAGCAGTCATGAGAGTCACTATTTTGACTCAGGATTCAACAATTTCTGATCAGACTTTAGTATAATTGATGTTAAACTTTAAACTCTGTCTAAAACTTTCTTTTCTAATGCTATAGAGCGTGGCATTGAAAATTTCTATGTTTATTTCATAGGATTACATGTTCAACTGAGACTAGGCTTAAGTTAAATGTGCTTTGTGAATACCAGCTATATCGTCTATATATAGAACTGCATTCAATATATACAGAGCAAATTTTTCATTTTTCAAGTAGGTACGTATGTTCGAAACCAGTGTCATGCGGAAACTAAACTTTTTTGTATTTTACATTGCAGTCATCCCATAATAGAATTTTATTTGGCTTACTCGATATCGCACAATGTTCGGATGTCGCAACGTCGCCAGCAGTTTCACTTCCAATTCGGCCGATTTTTTTTCTCGCAGAGAGCATGAGCTGAGATCAATCGTTTTCTTGACATACTGGAACATAAAATAAATGAATAAAATAACATTAATGTAAAAAATTTAGCTATTGGTAAACTTTATATTCATATAAAAAACTAAAGGCAATGGATTAAGTTAAATGGTTATTGATTGATAGTACAACACATGATTAAAATAAAATGCTAAAATTTGACTGCATTAAGTTATTAACCAAATAAATGTAAATTTAATCCAGTAATATATTTTTAGACATGCGTTTTAGTTAAGCTTTAAGGGTGAAATTTACAAAGGTGGCTCTACTAAACGGTGGTTTTACGTATGTTTCATATAATTCTCACATAATTTTGTTACAAAATATTGCCTAATTTGTTACAAATTTCACACATTTCCGTCAGCCTTAGTTGAACGATCATACCGTAGCTCAACCTCAGTTGAAATTTCAGCTGAACTAAAACCACAGTTTAAGATAACATGCGAGATGTGTGACGTATCAGGCCATCTTTCATTATGAAATAATTTGCAAATCATGCAAAACGTTTAAAACCATGGTTTAGTAAAACCCACTTTTGTAAGATCTGCCCTAAATGCTAAATGTCCATTTCACCATGCCATACTGTAGGAGTTTTGTTGATGTTTTGATTTCTCCAACTACATGCAATCCACATTCATAGAAATTCTTACTTGGAGCTTTGTTGTTATATTTTTCACCAAATAAACAGTTCCATAAGTGCCCTTTCCAAGTTCTTTGATTACATTATATTCATCCAACATTGCTAGACTACCCCATTGCTATTCATCTAATCTATTAGTTATCGCTGCATTTTCTAAAATTATTTGTTATTGAAATACTTTAGCAACTACAATTTTACATAATTCATATTTTATACATAACAACCCACAGTTTTGACAAAAAATATTATCAGCATCAAAAGGATTAAAGAACAATAACGATAACCTAACAGCTAAAGCTTGTAATAATATAATAAATTAAACTAGCTCGTGAAAAATAATTCTTCGCTTAACCGCCATTAATTAAGCAGGAAATCACTTAACGCGATTAAAAAACTGGGAATTGAAAAATTCAGCTCAGCAAATGAAATTCCACTGTGTGGCATTAAAATATTACACATGATAGAAAAGCCCCACATAGGCTAAAAAAATAAGCCATACAGATTTTGCATGTAAAGGCTTCCTTTATATAGCTGAGTGCTTAGATACTGCCATATTAGCAACATTGGTTTAGATATTGAAGTATGTCTTGGCAAAATATTGATCAGGTAACTACCGACAACCCCATACTTCATGACAACTTCATAAACCATGGCTGGAGTCCGCTTTTGTAAGCTGAGACAGGAGGTATGCTAAACTAAGCGAGTCAATAGAAACCATTGTTTTTCTGACGGTGAGCTATAGCCTTGCCCGGCAGGTATTCAAGTGACAAAGCGCAGGCCGCATGATATCAGGCAGGGCTATGTAACACATACATACTACATTAGCTTAGTTCATATTGATAGGTAATCAATTGTGAAGCAACTGATAATTTTAATGATGATGGAATCCAGTTAAAAAATAGTTTTGTATCAATTATTGGCAGCAGGGGGCGGACCGTATGGTTTGATTCCCATTAATAATGCGCGGGACTGGACCGGCACCAAAACCTGCCGTATTAGGGCACTATTCACAGCACGTACGAATATAGTGTATTGAAATTCCAGCCTTTGAAAAATTTGAATCAAATTTCAAAGTTAGTAATTCGTACGCACTGTGCATAGGTAGCCGCTAAATACGGCAGATATTGTCACGCGTGGTGCAAGAATCAGGTAGAATTTGGCAGCCAAGTGCATTTACGAGGTCGATTTTGCAAAAGGTTGTGCAAAAATCGGGCTGCATTTACTTGGTAGATTCTGTACAAACCGGACCGGCCCAGAGCTGACGCCTGATCAAGTTGCCTCATCCAAACCAACCCGGCTGTACTTTGGCCTGCAACTACCGTTGTTTTTACTAATTAATATTAATATTGATTGATTGATTAATAATAGTGAATGATTAGACTATGGTTAAGAAGCTTTTGCTGTGTTATGCGAAAACTAGTTATTTTCGACTCGAATTAACTGTACGAGCACTTCCTCAGATTTACACTAGTTCTACTATCAACACAATATAGGCAGTACAAAACATACGTTACGATAGGGTGTTTTAGGTACTTGCTTATACAGTGTGACAGTACAACAATCCAAATAATTCCTGACTATATCGGATCTCTCAACTCAGCTCAGTCCGGTAGCTGAAGTTATAAGTGTTTTTGCGAGAGCTCCACCATTTGAAAAGGGAACGGAGTAGCTACAGAAGACTAAACTACAGAGATCCGTTTAGGTCATTGAAATCGGATCCTAATCCAACCTCGTAGTTCAAATCCGTACCTCTGTTGGCTAACTCAGTCAAAATGCTGAAGATCGCCTGAGCACACACAAGAAACACAAGAAATTTATGAAAACACTAACAGTACCACTTTTTCAGGCGACAGTTTTTACCCAGCATATATTTCTCTCACTCATTAAAACACACCCTTTAATTTTGACCAAGTTCTCGCTAACTTATATCAACGTATATGAATCACAAACTTTGCCTTTTCTATAGCTCTACTTAAACTCTGCTTGAGCAACTGGTTTCAAAGGATTTAAACTGCTCGGACAAGCGTTTCAGACTCTGCCCGTCGTGATTCGGGAGGACACCAATGCGGAAAATAACTACAAACTTATAACTTGTTTCAGAGGCCTAGCTCAACTCTGACGAATGCTTTTCTAGTGTGAGGGAACAATAATGGATCATTTCCTAAATAGTATCTCAAGATCAAAGCTTCCGTTTTACGTTTTGACTAACGACTTAGGACCGAACTCGTACTCAACTCTGTGAAACTTGTGCTAAAGTGTGTGATTTACGTAAACTGAAAGAGATAGCACAGTATCCTAACAATCAGTCGTAGCTACGCACTGCAACCTAAATAATCCTAATAAATAATAATAAATAATAGACACTGACAATTTTGGACTCGAAACAGACGCATACATATTACTCCTGAAAATATCCTAAGCTAAAAGCGGCTTTATTCTAGCCTTACCCTGTTTAGGCTGGATCGATCTACAACTCTGATCTACTGGTAAACTCAATAGGTTAACTGGCTATCCTACAGCTGATTTATTCTATAGAGTCAGTCTAAACACTACAACTACAATGCTAAGGACAGCAGGGGTAGCAACTAACCAGATTAGTCCTAGATGGTTGGCGGCGGGTTGATGGACTGGATCCGCAATTGCCTACGCAGGATGGGCGGCAATCGACAGTTCTGAGCAGCGGGACTGGATTTGGGCACCGGCGACGGACTGATGTAGTCCGGCGACAGGCAAAGGGATGGCAGATATGGCGGACACGGAGCTGGAAGATTTCACGACCGGCTCAGGGAGCAACACGACAGCGGGAGCTCGGGTTGGCGACTATCAAACAGCGCGACGGGATCACAGACCGGAGAAAACGCGACAGACGGGGGGGCACGGGCGCTGGCCGGCGCGAAGTCGGGGCCAGCGACGGCGACGGAAAGACACGCCTACGCGAAGGGTTATAACGGAGCCTGGAGACAGCGCGGGCGCAGGACATGGGGAGACGGCGTCGGCAAATATCTTACAAACGCTGAATGGCGCGGAAAAAATAATGGGTACTATAAGGCCGCTTGAAAGGAACGACAAGACGCTTCCGCGTCCCAGAACAGGTATACTGAATCAAAATGGCGCACTCGCGGGCCTGAACGGCTGATCAAAAATAAAAAGGCCAAGTCAATTTGAGGTGAAGTTAAATAATTTGATGAATATACAAGGCAAGGCACGGACAAGGTAATTAGCAGCAGGGCAGCAGAAGATAGCAGGAGTCGGGATCCATTGTCTTGGGTAAAAATTTCTCCGACTGACTCAACTAAAAGAAAATTTTCGGTTTTTTCTTGTGCTTCGCTGTCGTAATCTGCCTGTCCCGAATCTAACCGATTACGTAAAAACTTATTTTGGAAAAAATTTCAAAATTCAAATTTGAGTCCAAGTTGACTTGCAATGCGATTTAATTGCATATGAGGTGATTACTGGTAGTCAAAAAAAGGGAAAACATTTAGGAGCCATAACTTTTTATATGGTTGTGATGTCGACGTGATTTTTTAAATGCTAAAAAAATGCTTTTAAAATTAAATTTGTCAAGAGCTATCGATTGGTAGATCGTACGATAACGTAAAACCAACCAATGTTCCGTACTAATTATTACTTAGCGCTTATTAAACATTGCGTTCATCAACGTCAAGTAAGGTCTTGTTCGAAGGCGCCTAACATTTTGAGTAGAATGCTGTCAATTTCATGTTTCTACGTCATCGTTGAAGCAAGTTATAACGATTTAATTTTTTCCGAACTTTTGATCAATATGTTTATGGTGTGAGGAATTTTTTCGAACAAACATTTTTCTAAACAGAACATTAGGCTATAAATTTTTCCAGGAACCACGTAAAAGGTTCTAGTTTTACAGTTAGAGCAGACGATGAGCTTTTTTTGATGCCAAGAAATTTATACGTTAACGCTGACTAATATACCCAAAAATGCAAAATAAAAACTTAGATTAAAATAACTATCAAATTTAGACACATATTGCCGGTTCCATGATCACTGATGGAGTCAAAACTGTTTAGTGTAAGGATCACAGTTATATGGGTGACTTCATGTAAGTATTTTTTTGTTATATCAATGGTAACACGGACGTTGCGTGATATTTTAGAAAAGTACAAAGTTTACGTAAAAAAATTTTCCGCCATAACTTTGTTTTGCTAAATGTTAAAAAGTTTTAATTTTCGGGGTCTGGTAGGACATGAAAACAGCTTTCATGTGACACCATAAATACTGTAGGTTAAGGCTGACTTATGTGCCGAAAAACGTAATATTAGTTTTGACAATAAAACAACTCCACTTTATTGACCTGGAACCAGAGAACCGGGTCACGTCCATCATAATGTAAGCTTATTTCGTGTTTAGAACATCAAGCCAGACCTTCCCAAACCAAAACATAGTAGTTAAAACATAGCAATTACAAGTTTAGTGCATCTAGTTCATCCAAATACGTGAGGTGATATCATTTTTTACGCGGCGGCTGAGAATATCCTCGGCTCTGTAATGAAGGTCGCAAAGAAATCTATCAAAAATAAGTTTAAACTTACTCGCAAAACGTGCTTGTTTTTGACAACGATTCAAATTTGACGAAAAAAATAAGTACATATGTTTACAACTGTGATTAGTCGCACACATAAACTGCTAATTTCAAGCAAACCCGCTGGCTGGAAATAGATTGCGCATTTCTTGTGAATTGTCAAAGATAAATTATTTTCGTACTGTGGATAAATAAAGACAAAAACTGAAAAAATTACACCGGCCCAGAGTCGAACTGCAAACCTCTGTTTTATGTAACAATTATCACATGCATACCATACGCTAACTCACTGCACCACCGGTTTTGCTGAAAGATTACGCATGAAACGTCGTTAAATCGGTAAGTTATTGTGCTGATTCAATAAAATTGGCAAAAGAATTGAAAAGTTTTAATATTCGAACCAATTTTGGTTAATCAGGATAAGTGAGTTAAGAATGCCAGAATCAGTTCGACACAAGACGGAACTACGAGTAACTTTGACCAGCTCCCATGGTCCAACCCAGGGAGAAGCAAGTTTACCGGCAGGCCCAACACGTGTCCTCGGTCATGCACGAATAGTGTTAAAATACTCCTTACGCTTTAATTGGATTGATGCTAGTCTTTCGCGAACTTGTTTTAAAATCTGCTCGTTAGACTCAAAAACCAATGATCTGGGAGTGTGCCCCGTCATTGAGTCTGGGGCATCTAGGTAGGCGCATAGTTTAAACGAAATGTGATCATCCCACGATAGCGGATCATCTTGGGATTTTTTTGCCAAGATGTTGACTGGAATCCGAATAAACCGTTCAGCTACACCATTGCCCTGCGGGTTGTTTGGCGTCGTTGAATGGTGCAGAATGCCGGAATTCCGCAGAAACTCTTCAAAGGCATTGGAGCAGAAACATGTATCTTTGTCTGTCACAATCTTCTGTGGATGACCTGTGAAATCGAGCTGTGAACCAGAGCTGCAACTACAGATTCGCTGGAAATCGTTGGTATTATTACTGCATGAGAGAACTTGCTGAAGACATCGATAGCCACCAATACGTAGCTATTTCCCTTCCTGCTTTGAGGTAGATGAAATATGTCGACAGCAAGCAGTTCCAAGGGTTTTTCTGCCAGAATGTGTAAAGAGTAGGACGTTCGCGACATCCAGGAATTTGACTCTGGCATGTGGTGCAGGAACGGACTTGTCGACGTACATCCGACACTTGGCCCGGCCAAAACAAACTTTCAAGCTGTCTAAGCGTGATAGTCCAAGAGAAGTGTCCTGCTTTGTAGAATTCTTCAATCAGAACCTTTCGAAAGTTCTCAGGTATATACAATCTCGGCGAGGCTCCATCCGACAGCAGATACCAGTGAAGGCCGATTTTTGTTAACCCCAAACTTTGCTAGTAAGCGTCGCTGCCTTCTTTGGAACAGGCAACGACAAGGTCATTCTCCTCTCCCGGAAATTTTGGCAATAGGTGGAGGAAACACAAGCAAGTATGCCTTATTGCAGCCAAATCGGTTCAGGCAGTAAAGGATACAAATCGCCCAAAATTACCGTAAGCACTGTCCAGTATTATTTTTAAGCGAGCAACATTTTTGCAGAATTGTCCAATTGCGCTAAAATTGCGCTAAACCCATTATAAATTGTACACTAGTGAAAAACGTTTTAGACCCTTTTTACTTTGAAACCGTATATTTCATTTAATAATTGACAAATCATAAAATCGTGCATTTTGGGTCTATTATTTATAATATTTTATGCCATTTATATTATGTCTATTTTTTCTGCCATTTTTCGCAGTTTTTTTTTCTCACTCTTCAAAAAGTGGCCAGATTTGAAAGTGCTCAAAAAAGCCAAATTGGTCTAATTTTAACACTTGCCATACAAATCATTTTTACAGTTGTACAATAAAACTTTGCTTAATGTAGAAAAATAGTGGCGCTTTCTAACAATAAAAAAAATATTATCTAAAGTTAATTAATTATTGAATACTAGACTGTTGAAAAACACTGCAGATTGTAATATTGTTGAAACCAACACGTCCGCGGAATCAAAACGCACTGAAATCGCAAGCCGAATTGCAGTCTGGCATTTAAAACGCTCCGAAAAAATCAAGACGCATGCATTCGCATTGAAATAGTTGCGTCTGTTCAGACAGTGCGTTTTGCCGCAGCGGCGAAAACGCTGCGGCCAAATCGCAGTAAAATCGCAGCGTGTCAATCGGCCTTGTTTAAGCGTTAGTGTTAGTATGTGAATACGGGCGTATGTATATTTTAGCATCATGCAAAGAACACTGTTTTTTACAAATAAATTACCACACTCCATAAAACACCAAAAAATTTTAAGTAATTTTAAGTAAAACACAGCTGCTAGTGCTTTTCAATCGTCCAAAATCATTATAACGGCGTGTAGAAGCGGCGTGTCATTATAGAAGCGGCGTGTCTACTTTAATACAGTACTGCGCAAAAAAAAGTTCCCTCTTCGTCGGCGTACGACGAGCTTCGTCGTTCGCGAAAAGTGACGAACGTTGGCCGGAAAGTGACGAAGCAAAATTTTTGTGTTTATTGCATGCGGAAGTCTATTAGAGTGCCCTGAAGCTAAAAATCATGATTGACACAATTTGTCAACGTCAAATTGCTTCGTCGGCAAAAGGTGACGAACCTTCGCGAAAAGTGACGAACGTTGGCCGGAAAGTGACGAAGCAAATTTTTTGTGTTTACTGCGTGCGGAAGTCTATTAGAGTGCCCTGAAGCTAAAAATTATGTTTGACACAATTTGTCAACGTCAAATCGCTTCGTCGGCAAAAGGTGACGAACCTTCACGAAAAGTGACGAACGTTGTAATAGACTTCCGCATGCAATAAACACAGAAATTTTGCTTCGTCACTTTCCGGCCAACGTTCGTCACTTTTCGCGAACGACGAAGCTCGTCGTACGCCGACGAAGAGGGAACTTTTTTTTGCACAGTACTGTAGGTGTCGTCTAACTTTTCAAGGTGGCGCTCCTGAAATGTGGGTTTTGGCCATTATTTTAAAAATGCGCAAAAATAACCATACATCGTAAGAACAAAAGTTGTTCAGGCTTAAATTTCCTTCAATTTGATGTGCATTATCACATGAAAAATTTTTTCAAAATTTTTGAGCTTTTATTAGCAAGAAAAATAGCTTTTCGTGGATATAGCTTCACAAGCCAGTGCTTAAGGTGGCGCTCCTGAAATATGACTTTTCAAAAAACGTCAATTTGGGGCCAATTTTAGATGTGCAATAGCAAGCTCGTGTAAAAGTATGCCCAAACACAAAATACGAAGTTGATTGATACAAATTAGCATTCACTGTAGCCCAAACGTGAGCGGAATTTCGGCTTGCGATTTCTCTTCACAGCAAGATAGCTGTTGCACAACCAATAACTCAGTTTGCTTGCCATAACGTGATCGAGCGGTTGCAAGATCTTATTTTTGATGAATATGATTGATATATGGAAAAACAGCAAAATCACGATTTTCGAAAAACGTAAATTTAACTAAATTTCTTAAACACTTTCGATTCGCTCAAAATCAAATTTTGCGACCGCTCGAAGACAACGAGTTGCATTAATGTGCCAAATTTTACGTTTTTTCGTTGAACCAACTTTTTAAGGTAGCGCTCAGCAACAAAACTCATGTTTGGCGCTCAGCTCATGCAATAAAAAGCAATAGCACTTTAATTGGATATCAAAGAGACATCAAAAAAACCTATTTACAATACAGTTCAGCACTTTAATGTGAATGTGTCAAATTTTATGACCATGTCGAATTTTCTATTCACACTAATATTGTTTTTGACCTAGCTCACCAAAACTTCAACCGATTTTGATGATCTTGGTATCAATAGAAAGATCTTTCAAAAATCTAGACGTGATTGATCTTCGATTTTTCATTGTTATTTTTGATTTTGCAAAAAATCGATTTTTCAAAAATCAGTCGTGTTTGAGCGACTACAAAAAGTGCTGCGGGCCAAAATTTGAAAATCAAAAAACTTTCACGTCTGCATTTATATTCTTTCTTTCTTCTGCAGATTTTCAACTCAATCGCAAACGGCAGCTGGGACCCAGGTCCAAAATAAGTAGTCGATTTCGCTACGCAAAAATGTAAGGTTTGCCCACACGTTTCACTTTTTTAAAAATTAGACCTTTCCTAGGACTGCATATTTTCGTTGAAAAAGTTACAAAAAGCCATACTCTAAAAGCTATTTTTTAAGAAATTAAATCAAAAATTTGACATTTTCGAAGATTTATCAGCTTTGTAGGTTTTTCATTTTGGATTTGCTATTTTCACGGCTAAATAACTCAGCAAAACTTCAACAAATTTTTAAGTTTAATACATCCATTTAAAGCTAAGAAACCGCATATTACAATGATATGAGTAATCATTTTATATGGGAACAAAAATTTTTTTGCTACGGCAACAAAATTGTCCAAAAAATGTGAAAATTTTTTTCATCACAATATGCACATCAAATTAAAGCTATTTTCATTTTGAACAACTTTCCTTCAAGTCGTTATGGTCAAAAATGTCGCTGAAAAAAATTAAACGCCAAAGTCGGTTCCCCTGAGCGCCACCTTAAAATCGCAAGCCGAAATTTGCGTTTGTATACACACGCACTGCAGTTCAGCATCATGCAGAAAATACAGCTTTATTTTACAAAAAAATTACACCACACTCAGTAACAGACCAAATATTTCAAAGTATGTGCAAGTAAAACACAGCTACTAGTGTTTTTCAATCTTCCAAAATCATCACTTACGTGTAAATACACTGGCTTATATAGCCATTTTCGTGAAAATCTATTTTTCTTACAGAAAAAAGCTCAAAAATTTCGGAAAATTTTTTCATGTAATATGGGTATGAAATTAAAGGAAATTCACTTCTGAACAACTTTTGTTCTTGCGTTGCATGTTTATTTTTGCGCATTTTCAAAATAATGGCCAAAACCCACATTTCAGGAGCGCCACATAGAATTTTTGACAAAGCGTATTTTTTTGACGAAATTGATACTATTTCGAACTTTTAACTTATTTAAATAAAAAAAGCGTCAAAAATTGACCCATGGGCACTAACAAACCTGAAAAATAGGTTGTGTACAAGGCACAGGAAAAAATCTGATTACAAAAATATTACAAAAAAATTACAAATTTATTACAAAATACAAACAATATGTAATAAATTTGTAATTTTTATGTCACATTTTTGTAATTTCACTGTGCAAGTTTGTAATTTTTTTGTAACTTTTTTGTCATTTTTTGTAATAATTTTGTAACTTTTATGTAATTATTTTGTAATTCGAGTGCAAGTTTGTAATTTTTTTGTAACTTTTTTGTAATTTGCAGTTGAAAACATATACAAAATTTTGGATCAAGTGCAGTTGGGGGGGGAAAAATAGTGGACCTATTTTTTGGAGTAGAGCACCTTGAGGGAAGCATTTTTTGTAATAGAACCCCTATCCACAATTTTAGATTTTCTGAGCTATGACCCCTTGAAAATTGCATTTTCAGTGTTTTTGGAAGTGAACGTAGGCCAAAGTTCGCAGCCAAAAATGGCTATAAACTTTCGTTTTGGAAAGTTTTGAGTGCGTTATGATGTTTTAAGGCATCGTCTAGGCTTAGTTGGCAGGATTCTCTAGGCTAAGCTGGCAGGATTTTTCTGAAAATTTCGATTTTTTATTGCCTAAGCCTGAGCCTAAGCCTAAGCCTGAACCTAAGCCTAAGCCTAAGCCTGATACTAAGCCTAAGCCTAAGCCCCATACTAAGCCTAAGCCCTAAGCCTAAGCCTAAGCCCAAGCCTAAATTAAGGCCAAGTTTGAATTCGGTCAAAAATTGGACGTTTCTGGCGAATTTGGCCAATTTTTCGGCAGGAACCCGGTCAAAGAGCCTTTGTTTTGATTCTAAAAAATTGTAAACAATAATCTGACACCATTTAGACACGATTAGAACGGAAACAACCAGGACTTCGGAAAAAAATTGCGAAAACGTCTGTCACTGAGGGTTCAGATTTAGGGGGGCCATATCTCAGAAAATCCAAAAAATGAAATAGGGGTTCTTGAAGCAAAAAAGCTTCCCCCAAGGTGCTCTACTCAAAAAAATAGGTCCACTATTTTTCCCCCCCCCCAACTGCATTTAACCCAAAATTTTTTGTAACTTTTTTGTAATTTTTTTGTAACTTTTTTGTAACTTTTTTGTAAGTTTTTTCCCAGTTGACGATTTTGAATTTTAACGATCAGTATATCTACAAACTGGCCGAATTCTATATAAAAAACAGTTTTTGATAAAAAATACAAAAATGTTTTTGTAACTTTTTTGTAATTTTTTTGTAACTTTTTTGTGACTTTTTTGTAACTTTTTTGTAATTTTTTTGTAACTTTTTTGTAAGTTATTCCCACTTGACGATTTTGAAAATTTACGATCAATATATCTACAAATTGACCAATTTTAATTCATATACAAAGATAACCCAGATTTACTAAAAAATATATACATACATATATACGCTGGGGGAGCGGAAGGCTCGGAATACTGGCGTTACAGACGGGTTTTTTTTCTAGCTATACACAGACGGGTTTCTGTGTCATGCTTACTGGAGCCCGTCCCTGGCCTTGGCGCAAGCGACATTTAGCTCAGCGGAACCCATGTGTTGCAGTGGCGTATTTAGGGGGGGGGCTGGGTGGGCTGCAGCCCCCCCCCTTAGCGATTTGAGCCCCCCCCCCCTTAGAGGGTCGCAGCCCCCCCTTTCCGAAACTTCAAAAGCTGACAAAAGTGTTTCTGATACCTCCACAATTGACAAATCAAAAATTTTTTTACCTTCAAAATTTAAAAAATCTTCAAGTTTTTTCCATTCTGTTGATGTTTTTTCGGCTTAGATACCTTTTTTCTTTGTGCATGCCTATATATATATATATATATATATATATATATATATATATGCCAGGTCTATTATCATATTCTGTGCTAATTGATTAATGTCTCACATGTTTGTATAGTTAGATAGGGTAAAAAATACAAAATTAAATACAAAGTATACTATTTTTTGCTTTGTTGCATACATGTTTGTATTTTTTTTGTTTGTATTTTTTTGCATACATGATATTTTTTACGATTTTTTCACTTTTTGTTAATTTTAATTTTTGAAGCATTATTACACCAATCTGCAGTGGCGTAGCCACAAAAAATTTCGGGAGGGGGGATGAGTTTTCTTTGTTTTAAAACGTTAAAAATGCATTTAATTGCTATTTTAACGCTAAAAACGACACATATTAGCAATTTTCGGCCAATTTATAGTTTCTGTATAATAAAATTAGCCACAGTCGACCATTTGGAACTTTGAATAATGATCTGCTAACGGCAAGTGTATCCGCGTCTCGTGTGTCAATTTTCAACCCTAAAAGTGCAACACATCAGAAACGGTCGTTCTTGACGACGGATCAGAAAAAGCCACCTGGCAAAAGCATATTGCAACGATAAATCATCGCAAAACCCCAATTTTTGAACGCAGCCATAAAATAGCCTACGCTGGCCCATAGCACAAAAAGATTCACTCCAACTCTTATGTACGCAGCTGTACACAACGGGCTTTTACGCCAAATGGATGTGACTTTTGTTCCCCGCTCGACTATATATAACGTAGGTCATAGGCCCTTGGGCCTATTTTTTGATCCATGAGCTTAAATAATAATGTTTAATATTTTAAAATTATATATTTTTGTTTATTTTATGTCAAAAGTGCAGTTGTCAGTGCAAATGTAGATGGTTAAAACCTCAAAAGAGCTAAAACTTCAAAAAGTGCAGTTTTCATTGCAATGTCGATGGTTAAAACCTCAAAAAAGCTAAAACTTTTGGGGGCTGCCGCCCCCAGACCCCCGCATTGCTAAATGCTAGCTGTAGATCCACTACATTTCTTCATTTCATGTAAAAAGTGCAATTTTCAATGCAATTTCGATGGTTAAAATCTCAAAAAAGCTTCAACTTCTGGGGGCTGCCGCCCCCAGACCCCCGCAAAGTTAAGTGCTTGCTGCAGATTCACTATTGTAGTTTATCGATGGTTACAATTACAAACTCAAAAAAGGTCCGAGAGTTGCCGTCCCCCCCTGACCCCCTTTGATCGGCGGTGGCTCACAGTGTCTCCGCACCCCCCCCCCCCCCCCCCGGTCGCGAGCCCCCCCCCCTTTGCGAAATCCTGGATACGCCACTGATGTGTTGATGCAAAGACGTTAACTGTCAATGTATGAACAAAAAAATAACGCACCTGTCACTTGTGCAAATGCTTATAAAGATTGTAAGCGATACAACACTTGTTAGAGAGCAGTCTGCAACCGGCAACCGCACTACGGAAGGATAACTAAAAGCAAGCCACTGATGTGTTGATGCAAAGACGTAAACTGTCAATGTATGAACAAAAAAATAACGCACCTGTCACTTGTGCAAATGCTTATAAAGATTGTAAGCGATACAACACTTGTTAGAGAGCAGTCTGCAACCGGCAACCGCACTACGGAAGGATAACTAAAAGCAAAGAGCATATATACATACATATTAGCAAAACACAGCCGAGCGACAAAACAGATGAACTCATTGACGCTTGTCACTATAATATATATACATATATGTATATATCAAGCGCGGATACACGGGGGGGGCGCAGGGCCCCCCCCCCCCGAAATTTTTTCAGACTGAAATTTTACACAAGGGTCCCCCCTTTGGTTTTTATCGCCCGGCCGAAAAACTTTCCGATACGTCTCCCATTGACCAAATTTGCTTTAAAAGTCAAAAATTTCTCCCTATTTTCTCCTGTGGGCTGCCGCCCCCACAACCCCGCAACCCTCTGGCTTACTTGTTCTTGTTATTATCTTTCATCAAAGCCTATGCATGTACATTATAGCAGGCGGGGAAAAAAACCCGCATTTTCATATTTCGTCATGTAGCTCATAGACTATATATACGTTTTCACGGGAAACCAAAAAAATCTGTCGTAGGCCTAACCTTGCTCTAAATGGTGGGACCGGTTTCATTTCGCTATCTGTCACCATTTTTTGGCGGGAAGCCAAAAACTTGCCGGGGAAAAAACCCATGTGGGGGAAAAAACCCACCCCATAAATCACCCGAAAAGTGTGTTAGCGGTAGTTTTTCAACGCTATGGCACGTATTAGGAGTAGTAGGGGCCCCTGATGCACGGTTTTTTTTGCTCAAATTTGTGCTCATTTGAGCACTGGAACATAAAAATGAGCATTGAAAAATAAAAATGAGCATCGAATGAGCATTGTTGCTATTGCCCAAAGACGTCACCAGGATAAAAAATAGAGATTCTGAAAAATTTACCCGAGTCATGTTACACAAGTGTCGAGCCCCTTTAGTTTTTCCGGTGGGTCGGAACTTTTTTCGGGATGTCCCAGATTGATCCAAATAAGATCTTAAAATTGTTTCTCTATTTATGTTGCCAAGTAGGGAAGTTCATGACCATCACTTTAGTTTTCATAATTTTTGTCTCAGCTTATGTATCCAGTAGTCAGTATGTCAGGCTAAGGGCGCAGCCACGTGAGGAATCCCCCTGCTGGATCGGCGAAACGAAAAAATTTTCACAGTGCTCGAAGTTGCGCACAAAAACTTCTGATTATTATGCAAAAATGGCTTTTTCCTGCATGTTTCAAAGGTCTGTTTTCTTAAAAATTCGGCATGTTTTATTGGTGGCTGCCGCCCCTTTGCAAACTTGCTATATTTTTAAAAAAATTGTCCTAGGTACGATTTATTTTTTCTCAAAATTCTGGTTACGTACGACCTGGATACAGGTCGTATCAAGGGCGTACCACCCCCCCTTTTGGTCAACTCATAAGAAAATATCAACAAGGTTCCCCTCTTCGATTTTGGCTCGCCGGAAATTCCGATACGTCTCCAATTGACCAAACTTGGTCCAAAAATCAAAATTTTCTCTAATCTTTTTCTGGGAGCTGCCGCCCCCAAACCCCTGCAACTCTGTGGCTTCCTATTCCTCATTGTTATCTTTCGTCGAAGTCTATGCATGTATACACGAGTACATTATGCTGCATTTGCATGTCTACACAGTACACGAGTATATTATGCTACATTTATATACTTGTGTAATACACTGTCTGATGGACGTTACCATCTTTTGTTTTAATTTTTGTCGGAAAAAGTTTCTGATACGTCTCTAGTTGCCACATTCGGTCCAACTATTAAAAAAATCGTCAATTTTTTCTGGGGGCTGGCGCCCCCAGACCCCTGCAGCGTTGTGGTTTAATAATCTTGCGTTTGTAAAGCGTTTTATAAGTGTTAAAATTGCCAAAAAGGGCAATTTGATCCAATGCCAAAAATCGAAAAGTCATTCCCCTCCGAAATTTTTTTCTGGGTACGCCACTGAGCACTCGCCCCACAGAATTCCTCAGTTCTACATTGTGTTGTCTTTACTAAACACTTCGACTTGTAACGGTTACATACCTGTCATTTTAGCAATGCAACAGTGCAAAAAAACGTTAAAATTTTTTGAGCATTCGAACTCAAAAATGAGCATCGAAATTTAAAAATGAGCACAAATTGAGCATTGGCCGTTTTGAAAAAAAAAACCCTGCCCTGATGCCAAAACTATGCGCACATTTGCTATGGGGCCTCAGGTAGACAAGGTTGAAAACTGCCCTTCGCAGCCCATTATAAAATTTTGAATTTTCCGATTTGAAAACCAAACACCTTAATTTCGCCTGAAAACGTTGAGAACAACTAAAAAATTGCTATTACGCTTCAAATACATGCAAAATCTGCCCTTTATGGCTACTTTTTACGCCATCGACCATCCATGGAGGGTACCGTAAGTGGGTGTGACTGGTCGTGACGGGCATATTTTAATTTTATTCGGTTATTTGGCGTTTAAACAAAAGAAATTGACAGGTTATAATTAAAAACATACAAAAAACTGGCAATAGTACCAGATAATACTACTTTCCGCTCCAAAGGGACCTCAAAATGACAAAGTCCGACTATTAGGCCCGTATCCCAGAATTCGACCAAGAAAATGTCAGTATGCGCATTTGTGTTAACAATAAACGTCTTTTTGCACTACCATGAGTCTTTTGGAGTAGCTACTAGGTTTTTCGATATCACCAGACCATTTTCAAAAAGTGGGTTTTTTCCCCACATGGGTTTTTTTACCCCGTCTAATTTCGGTCATGCCCCCCCTCGTACGAAAGAAGGAGGGACCTGCCACTGCTGTCATGAATAAAGGAAGGTTAGTCCTCTGTAAAATTGTTTTTACATTTGAGCTCGCATCTCTTAGTGCTAAGAAATGAGACTCCAAAATTCACCTCCCTTGGAGCCATGTCGGGTCAAAAATGGGAGGTCAAAATTTTTGACGCATAAAAAGTACCGACGAGACCCCGTTTGGATACCGCTTATATACGTTTGCCTACAGGGACTGTACTATACGCTGGCAAATTTTTAGACCTGTACCATATACCCAAGTTCCGGAACCGGGGTGGGTTTTTTTCGCCCCAAAAATGGGGTGGGTTTTTTTCCCCGCCTGCTATACAAGAGTACATTATGCTCCATATCAAGGGCGTACCCAGGGGGAAGAATTCCCCCCCAAATTTTTTCCCACTGATTTTTTACACAAGGGTCCCCCCTTTGGTTTTTATGGTCCGGCCGGAAAAATTTTCCGATACGTCTCCAATTGAGCAAATTTGGTCTAAAAATAAAAAATTACCCCAAATTTTTTTCTGGGGGCTGCGGCCCCCAGACCCCTGCGACTTTGTGGCTTACTATTCCTTGTTATTATTTTTCATCAAAGTGCATTGTGCTGCAATTTCATGTCTACACGTGTATGTATATTATGCTACATTTACATGTGTAATGCACTGTCTGATGTAACGTTCCCATCCGTTGTTTTAAATTTTGTCGGAAAAAATGTCTGATACGTCTCCAGTTGACCGAAGACTTCCGCCGCCAGACTAGGGATGGAAGTCTCGGTCTCGGTCTCGGTCAAAACCCGAGACTAGCCCAGTCTCGGTCTCGGTCTCGGTCTCGGTAGTCGAAAAGTCTCGGTTTGTACCCGGTCTCGGTTTTTTAAATCTGTGAAAAATTTTCCTGTGGTCCCCCCTTTGGGTTATATTTTCGGCAGGAAATTTTTTTCGGAAGTTTGTATTTTCACCAAAATTTCACACCAAACAGTGAGATTCTGTCAATTGTTTTCCGGTACAAATTGTTGTTTCCGTACAAATTCCGGTATTTCGGGTACAAATCAATTGTTTTTCCACAGTACACACACAAAAATGTATGTTTGTGATTAGGTTTCTTATTTCAGATTATGTATATATCTTTCAAGTCTGTCTCTGTGATCAGTGTTATATTTTATTCTTTAGTATATATTAGTGTTTGGCTGGTCATATATATATATACTTAACTGTAATTTCCAATTATATAGTATGAGTTGAGCTAAAAATAAAAAAATCTGTGAAAGTTCAACTAACCCACTACTCAGAACTATGCGGTGACACGTCATGTAGTTCAGTGGATGAGGAGGGAAGACTCTACTCCCAACTAAAATTTAGTCCCAGGGGTTTGAGCGGGGCCCCACTTAAGGTGGTAGTTACGTTTTCGACAGTTTTTATAACTTGCTATAACTTTTGATTGACTCATTAAAATCAGTAGCTGTCTTTTTCACGTTGAAGAACTTGACTAAAACTACACCTATGCACAATATTTAGCTTAAATATGTAATAAGCTTGTCAGCAGACACTGTTAAAGTAGTCGAATTTCGTGATTTTTTGCAGTTTTTATGTTTTGCTTGTAAAATTCACAGTTTAATTCCAATTATTTTTATTCTTTGCGCCAACATAGACAATAACAGGGGAAATTTTAATGCTAAGTTTGGTGCATTTATATAATGCAGAAAAGAAGTTAAAGACCTTCAAATTTGATTTTTGTCAAATTTTGGAAAATATACAAATTTTTGAATTTAATTATTTCACGCAATAAGCTGAATTAAAACAAATAGAAAAATTGACACATCAGAAATTGTCTAAAAAACATGTAAAATAACGCATGGAAAGATTGCAACATCGAGACTTGAGATTTAGTCCACGGAAGTATATTTTTACAGAATTCTGCGAGTGAATTTGATGTAAAGCAAAATTTAAGCTAATAAAATTTTTGAATTTAATTTTTTAGTAGACGCATTATGTGTGCTAATTTATCCCAAATTTTTAACAAAATCCTTCTAGTAGTTTTCAAGGGGGAGCAAGGCGGTTCCTACAAGAAGCATATATACTTGGCTGAATAGCACAAGCATATATGCGGGTCTCCCTGTTAAATTGGGGGTCCTCAATTCTTTGTAACCTATATTCGTTTTCTTGTGCTTCATGCACTTTAATCGTATTTCTAAGCTGTATTGTTGACTGTTAACATTTCAAAAGACTTTTTCATAAACCCATTTACAATTTATATGTCTTACACTCTTTCACTCTACCGTCCTCATAGACTAAGATAAATCACAAAAATTTAAACTTTGTGTCACTGCTGATTTCACATGCCTAGAAAGTAACTTCTAGATATTATTGTCTTTTACATGTCCAAGGTCTCTTCCGCGTTTAC
Organism: Trissonchulus sp. WLG1_4; assembly: GCA_030248245.1. NCBI lineage: Eukaryota > Metazoa > Nematoda > Enoplea > Enoplida > Ironidae > Trissonchulus > Trissonchulus sp. WLG1_4. Next base: position 58,457 of record JASANF010018163.1, read on the forward strand.
GTCTACGTGATAAAATGTATATAAGTTCTGCATATGTACTAGATAAAGTTTTCTTGTGTGCAAAAAAAAAACTGCTCCACTGCAAAGATTCTTACCTAAACTTCACTTCCCTTCTATTAATTTGCTGTCCTAACTGCATTAATCATTTTCAACTGAAATTTTCATTAACCACAGAGGACCTTCAATGAGCCGATGGCCGCCACTAACAGTTTAAAGAATTACTTATAGTAGACTAGTATAAGTAATATTATTGATAAAATAATTGACACATTCTGAGAGCTTATGCTTAGCTCAAACTTGATTCGGTTATAACAGAAATTATATCTGGCACGTCCCTAAGAACTAAACAAACGGTGAGTACTGAGACTACGACAAAAGAAGACACTCGTGATTTTCGAGTAAGTTTTGAATGCTTTATTATATAAAAGAATGCTACACAAACACAAAACGTTTGGGATTCCCCTGAGTTCAGTTGCTTGCGCCAAGGCCAAAAGGCTTGCGAGGAGAGCCCCAGTCACAAGATAGCCCAAGCTCACACTCATGCAACAATCAGCCAAGCCTAATCAGAAACATAAAAAGGGGGCTAACAATAGGAATGTAACCTGTCCTAGTATAATGGGACATCGGAATCTTGTGACTGGGGGTAGGCGACACGGGACCGCCAGTAAAACCAGGCCTCCTGCTCCTCCCGCGTGAACCTCGGATTACTTGGTGGCCCCCCACAGCCAGGCGAACATACACATATACACATAATTTTGTAAAGAAGCAACGCCTGCTGGCAAGCCACGGGTAATCCTCTTGGCCTTCTCAGGCTGAGGACAGCTTGAGTCGTTTCCGAGCGACACGGCAGCTGTGAGGGCGGTAAAAAGCTGTGAGGGCGGTAAAAAAAAAGTAGTTTTCAAGTTTTGCGGACTTTTGTGTAATGTACTATAGTTCAAAAAGTAATGCTGCATAAATGTGACGTAATCTCAAAAAGCAAAACGCGGAAGGGTAAGTTTTGGCATCTAAATTGAAGGTTTTTGACATGCCCGTGTGTCATTTTTTCTTTTTTTCAATAAACAGCCGTTTTGACTAGCTACTACTTTGGCTTAGCTAAACATAAAATTTACAAAAATTTGTCGTAACTGGCTGAAAAATATTTTTTGTGAGAATTAAAAATGATAGTTTCAAGCTATTTTAGCAAGCATTTATCTCATAATAGTTCATGGTTTTCTAAATTAATATTTATTGTTGATTTAAAATTAATCGTAAGTTGTCAAGTTTTACTCCTGCAAAACTATCGAAAACGTTACTACCACCTTAAAGGGGTGTCACGCCGGAGGCAATGAATGAAAGAGCGTCACAGCGCGCAGGTCTAATTTTTGAGCCAAAAATCCTTTCTATCTTGGGTGTATATATTTTAGCAGAACATTGGTAATTCCAATACAGTCTGAGCGATTTTGAGCTAAATCCGGCCAGTGTCAAAATTTGCTATTTTCTGGCAAGAACAAGGATAAATTGCGTCTGCTTTGGACAAAGGTCAAAATTTCACAGTATTTAAGAAGACACGGTCCCACACCCACACAAAAGGAGGAAAGAACCACGAAGGTAACCAAAATTGCTGTGATGTAGCTGTTAGTTATATATACATATAGGTGTCTGACCATGGTCTTCTAATTTTACCTAAAAATGTGTAAAAAGTCATAAAATCAATAGGTAAAAAAATGGCAAAAAATGACCTAAAGTCTCGGTTTTGGCGGTCTCGGAATTTGGTCTCGGTCTCGGTAGTCTCGGTTTCGTGGTCTCGGTCTCGGTCTCGGAAAAAAAACCGAGACTTCCATCCCTACTTTTACTGCAAATTTAGAGAATTTCAAAAATTGCCCTCCAGGACCCATTTCAGGTAATGTTGTGGTCGAATTTTCAAAGACGCATATTGGAACGAAAAATCATCGCAAAACCCCAATTTTCGGCCTGTAGCCATAAAATAGCCTACACTAGCCGATAGCACAAAAAGATTCACTCCAACTCATACGTAGGCAGCTGTATAAAAATGGCTTTTTTTCCCGACAAATCGACGTGGTTTTTTTTCCCGTTCGACTATATGTCGTGCCCTCAGAACAAACTTGCCCTCAGAACTAATAGTTCTGAGGGCAAGCAGCTCTGCCCCTAGACGTGATTGCAGTTGAGGGCAACCCTCACAGCCTATCCTTTGTTAAGACTAGGGATTAAACACAATGAGTACTTTTGAGACAAAAGTCAATAGTGAACACAAAGGTCAAAGTAGACCGAGCTATATGATATAATACCTTGGTCAATTTTATGGTGGGGGGACTGTTAAGGTGGTAGTTACGTTATCCAAGTTTCAAAGTATTTTTATCTATGTAAATTTGTAAAATGTAAAAAAGTCTAGAAACTGTATTTCAATTTTCATGCGCAGACCCCTGCGACTTTGTGGCTTACTATTCCTTGTTATTATTTTTCATCAAAGTGCATTGTGCTGCAATTTCATGTCTACACGTGTATATTATGCTACATTTACATGTGTAATGCACTGTCTGATGTAACGTTCCCATCCGTTGTTTTAAATTTTGTCGGAAAAAATGTCTGATACGTCTCCAGTTGACCGAAGACTTCCGCCGCCAGACCCGCCAAAAAAGTTACAAAAATATTACAAAAAAATGACAAAAAAGTTACAAAAAAATTACAAAAAAATGACAAAAAAGTTACAAAAAAATTACAAAACGTTGAAAAGCAAATATTTCAAAAAATCAAAAAAAAATTAAAAATACAGCTATTTCAAGTCAGGATGCCTTTTTTATGTCTTGAAATGTGTTTTTGCCAACTTTGAAGCAAAAAATAAAATTTTTAAAAATTACAAAAAAATTACAAAAAAATTACAAAAAAATGACAAAAAAATTACAAAAAAGTTACAAAAAAATTACAAAACCCGTTTTGTAATATTTTTGTAACTTTTTTGTAATCAGATTTTTTCCTGTGAGGGCTGTCCTTGAGGCCGATTCACACGCTGCGATTTTACTGCGATTTTGCCGCAGCGTTTTTGCCGCTGCGACAAAACGCAGCTTGCCGCAAGCAAAACGCAATGTCTGAACAGACGCAGCGTTTTTAGTTCGGAATGCCTGCGTCTTGAATGAGCCGCAGCGTTTTAAACGCCAGACTGCAATTCGACTTGCGATTTCATTGCGTTTTGATGCTACGGATGTGTTGGTTTAAACAATTTTCGCTTAGCAATTTGTCATTTTTCTGGAACAGTAAAGACGCAGTAAACTGGCATGCGAGACGCACTGAGGTCAGAAAGTTTGTTCAGACGGTGCGTTTCACTTGCAACACCCTGCGGCCGAATCTACATGAGGCCGAATTGTAGGGCCGAAAATGTTGCACAAGCCCGAATCGTCACGAGGCCGAATCGTCGCTAGGCCGAATCGCTATTTTTAAACGTGTGCTTAATTTAGGCTTGGGCTTAGGCTTAGGTTCAGGCTTAGGCTCAGGCTTAGGAAATGGGTCAAAAAATAGAAATTTTCAGGAAAAATCGTGCCAGCAGCAAAGCCTAATCGTTGCATTAAAATAATACAGACGATTCGGCCTCGTTTTATACGACCTGTGAAGTTATTTCCTTGAAAATTTATTTTTCTCGCTGAAAACTCAAATTTTTAAAAAATTTTATTTTGAAAAATTGGTCAAATTCGCCAGAAGCGTCCAATTTTTGACCAAATTCAAACTTGGCCTCAATTTAGGCTTGGGCTTAGGCTCAGACTTAGGTTCTAAAAAATCGAATCGAATTTTTCAGGCCTAGGCCTAGACGATTAAAACCTCATAACCCACTCAAATCAAAACTATCTAAAAACAACAATTATAGGTAACTTTGTTGCTGACCTAGCAAGCCTGCCTATCATGTCAACTGACGCGGCAAGACGGGAACTACGGCGGAGAAAAATACTAGAGCAAGCGGAGAGTCGTCGCTGCAAAATTCTCAATCAGGTTTCGAGTTGTTTATATATATATTGTAGCCGTACGTGAAGCTGTTGTGTTAGGTTGCTTATTAGTTATCAACCGTCTAGACCAGGTTTCGGCTGCGAAAACTATTTTTGCCATTAAAAATATTTCTAGTCCACCTTTTTGTAAAAACCCCCATCGTCAGCTAAGCCCTCGATCCGTTGCCCCTTGTTATGGAAATCTAGAATAAAATTATTAGTGTTTGGCCGATACCAAATAATAACGGTAACCGATACCGATATTTTCTATGAAAAGTGTACCATGGACTGGTATAGTGGTATGTATATATAGTATAGTATAGTATATGGTATGCATTATATATATATATATATATATATATATATATATATATATATATATATATATATATATATATATATATATATATATATATAATGCAAATGGGTCAGACTGAAGCGGGGGGGGGAGAAATTATTTTGGATTCTAATTCGCTTCCTACCCCATCTTTTAATAAAAATATGAAACCCGCATCGTCAGACATGCCCCCAATTTGATCTCTAGCCCCCAAAATAGCTGACGCCCCTTTTAATAAAAATCTGAAGTGAAATTATTGGTGTTAAAACCCTTAGGGGTCGAATAAGTCGGAAAAACGGCATTTTTTCGACTAATGATCCGGAGTCCCCCTATATCCCCCAAACCTAGGGGGGGTCAAAATTGAACGCTCTTTCGAATAGGCTAGGTTAGAAGTTTGTAGGATGTAAGCTTTATCTGGAAATCAAACTTTGTCAAAAAATTAAACTTTACATGAATTTTTTTGCGCAAAATTGGATTTACGCAAAAATACTGAATCAAATGAAGACCTGTTGCTACCACTGAAAGAGCAACTTCTAAGCTACTAAATGCGGAAAAAATTTTGTAAATCGGTTCAGGCTTTGAACAGTTACAAAACTTTCTCTGAAGCTACCCGAGCCAGGCTGATTGAAGCGTTACAGCACAAGTAAGGTTCAATGCAAATTTCGGGCCATAGCTGGGAATTTTTCTGAAATATGGAACTGGTTGGTGTACTTTAGTGCAGCAAATTTATTTTTGATGCTTATTAGTAGGTTTTCCCATAAAATTAGGCCTCAGGCTTAGGCTTAGGCTTAGTGCTTAGGTTAGGCTTAGGCTTAGTGCTGAGGCTTAGTGCTTAGGTTAGGCTTAGTGCTTAGGCTGAGGCTTAGTGCTTAGGCTCAGGCTTAGTAGGTGGGTCAGAAAAGGGTTAGTCTTAGTTGTTTGCATCAAATAAAAGGACACTTGCTACTGTGGAATCATAAATAAAGCTGCACTTTTAAACCGAAACTGACTGTCAGTCCCAGCTTGCTGCTGAGCATCAGTGACGTTTGTAAATCGTATTTATGGTATTCGCTTTCAGTTAAAATCGCTACTTATGCCTAATGATGCTTAATTTTATATGAAAATGTAATTAATTTATTGTATACGCGTACGCGAAAAGAATCTAAAACTTTTGATATGCAAGCTCAATTTAACTATGTATATTTCGCCTCTTTTTTCAGTTGGCAAAATCAGTATTTTTAGTATAAATGAGCTAAATATGTTGCTAAGAAAGCTGTATTAAGTATATTATTATGTGTTATTTTATGACAATCAAACTTCAGGCTGATATTACGACTGTGTTGGTCATAATTTTCGACGATTAGCCCTAATATGTCGAAAAACTATGATTTTCGACAAAAATTGAATTTTTTCGAATAGGTATAAATCAACGTTTTTTCGCTTGGAAAGTGCTAAAAATGAACTCCGCGCATGCGAAAACCTACAAAAACGTGTTTTCACTGTGAAAAAATGTCAGTTTGAATTTCTCCCCCCCCCCCGCCTCAGTTGCGCCATGCAAATGTATATATATACGTAAGAAAAAAGCATTTTATATATATATATATATATATATATATATTAGTGATCGAACGGGATTGAAGTTCGGGATCGGGATCGGGATTTGCGTTCGGGATCGGGATCGGGATCGGGATTTGTGTTCGGGATCGGGATCGGGATCGGGATTTGCTTTCGGGATCGGGATCGGGACCGGATCGGGATTTTACCCTCGGGATTCGGGATTCGGGATCGGGATTCGGGATTTTTGGTTAGGATTTTAGAAAAATTTTCCGAAGTCGAATAGGGAAATTTTTAAGTTAGGGGAAGCACAAAAATATGGGAAACAGATACCCTTACACTAGAATACTGTATAGCAGGCGGGGAAAAAACCCACCCCATTTTTTTGGGGAAAAAACCCGCCCCAGTTTCGGAACTTGAACTTTGGTGCGCCCCACCACATTTTGGTCGCCGCCCCCCGCCCCCCACTGCGCCCCCGCCCTAAAAATTTGGCCTAAAAATATGCCAGGGAACCCTTGTGTAACATTTCAATCGGATAAAATTTCCGGGAGGGGGTGGAGGACTGGGGGCAATATAATACGTACATTCCCTGGATGGGAAGGAAAATCCCAAATCCCTGAACTCAAACATACATGTATAGCCATAGCCCAGTGCGTGTGGACTCAGGGGCTTACGCGGGTCGTGTGTACTCGCGAGTTGGGTAAGGTCGACCAGCGGGTACCCACTTCAGGTTGCACGGTCACTAATTTTTTTTCCGACACCGAAACTCGAACAATTTATCACGTCGGAGTCAATGTGAACCTGGGGCGTAGCCAGGATTTTGAAAAAGGGGGGGGGCTCGCACCTTGTCTACTTTTTTGCTCACTCAGTGATAGCGATTTTGAAGTTGAAGTAAGTTTTTAGCGATTTAAGCACTTGTTTAGCGATACACGCGCATTGTAAACGTAAGACCACTGAGCCATAGGTTGCAAGGGTCCGGGGGCGGCAGCCCCCAGAAAAAAATTGGAGATTTTTTCTCAGGATGAATTTAGGATAGTGGAGACGTATTAGGAAGGAAATTTAAACAAACGATGGGAACGTCTGGCGTCACATCAGACAGTGTGTGTACTACCAAAGTAGATGCAGCATAATCTACTCTTGTATACATGCATAGACTTTGATGAGATAGAATAACAAGGAATAAACTACAGAACTGCAGGGGTCTGGGGGTGGCAGCCCACACGAAAAAATTTGGAGAATTTTTTTATATTTTTAAGCCAAATTATGTCAATAAGAGACGTATCTGAATTTTTATCCGTACGTTTATAAACGCAACATATTAAACTCCAAAGTTGCCGGTTTCTGGGGGCTGCAGCCCCCAGAAAAAAATGAAAGAAAAATTTTTCCAATTTTTAGACCGAATTTAGTCTACTGGAGACGTATCACAAACTTTTTCCGACAGAAAAATTAAAACAAAAGATGGTAACGTCACATCAGTGTGTTGCACAAGTAACTGTAGCATAATGTACTCGCGTATACATGTCATGCATAGGCTTTGACGAAAGATAATAACAAAGAATAGTAAGCCGGGGTCGTAGGGGTGTGGGGACGGCAGCCCCCAGAAAAAAATAAGGGAAATTTTTGATTTTCAGGTCAAATTTGGTCAATTGGAGACGTATCAGAAATTTTTCTAGGCCGGGCGATAAAAACCAGAGGGGGGACCCATGTTGACATTTTCTTCAGGTTCGACCAAAACGGGGGGGGGGGGGGAGTCGCGACCCCCCGCCCCTGGCTACAACCCTGATGTGAACAATGTACAGATGTCCACTATGCACACACTTGAAACAATTACTAGGTAGGTTATATAGAATGGTGGGTCAACGTAGGTCGCGGGTCGGCTTTTACGGCGCGGGTTGTGTCTCGGGTCACCTACGAGTGCTGAGCCGCGGGCTGGGTTGGGTCACGGGTCGAAAATTTTGACCAGCGTCCACCTCTGTGTGGGCTAACACATACATGAGAACTTTAACACACAATAAATAAGATAAGTGATGAACGACAACTAAAGTAATCATATTGTGATGTACATAATGGCGGGGGTCTGGGGGCGAAGCCCCCAGAAAATTTTTTTAGATTACACTAAATTTTGAAAATTTGAGACGTGAAATAATTTTGCAAAATCCCGAAATTTTCGGGATTTGCGTTCGGGATCGGGATCGGGATCGGGATTTGCGTTCGGGATCGGGATCGGGGGATCGGGATTTGTGGGTTCGGGATCGGGATCGATCGGGATCCCGTTCCACCCTGATCACTAATATATATAAATATATATATATTTGTATCTGGCATATTTTTAGGGGGGGGGGGGGGGCCCCCCCCGGACCCCCGGAGCCTCGGGGGCCCCCCCCCCCCCCCCCCCCCCCAGCCCCCCCACCCTTTTGGTCGCGCCCCCCCCATTTTGAGCCCCCCCCCATTTCAGATGGGGTGCCCCCCCCCCCCATAGCCCAAAATTTTTTTCCGAAAGGACGTTTAGCGAATTTTTAGCTGTAGCAATGTCGTGTTCGTCGGGTTTTTGAGTCCTTTTTGGCTAAATTTAGTATTAGCGTAGCTATAATAACGTATGAAAACGTAACATTTAGCGTATAATAACCATTTTTTCTTATAAAAATAGTGTTTTATCGTGAAATTGGTGCGCCCCCCCCTTCTCCCGCCCCCCCCCCCCCCGGGGGGGGCCCGCCCTCCACCCCCCCCCCCCCCCCCCCCCCCCCATCGCGCCCCCCCCCCCATAAAATTTTGCCTAAAAATATGCCAGTATATATATCTATATATATATATATATATATATATATATATATATATATATATATATATATATATATATATATATATATATATATATACTTATATATAAAAAAAAACAAAAAAAAAAAAAAAAAAAAAAAAAAAAAAAAAAAATACTAAAAAATAGGTAATAGTATATAAGTATATACTAGTATATATATATACAAAAATACAATATTTTTAGTATATATTTTTATATAAATTTGTCGTTTTCCTCAATTTTTAAAAGTGCCGAGGTGCTCCTTTCTTTTCAAAACCCTGGCTTGTCTAAACACGCCTTAACAAGTCTAAACGTATATAGATCGTCAGGAGCTGATTTGTGGAGACTACAGCAAGAAGTGGTTGATATTATATAAATTAAATATATATGAATTTTGGGTTGCCTCAGTCCAAATTTTGCAGACCCCCTGATCGACCGAAAATTTATACGATAAAACCCACCCTCATACATGGATTGGGCATACCGTGGGGGGGCGGGGTAGGAGTGAAGAGAATTCCTCCCCCCACCTGAAATATTTTTACAGTAAATTTCCTCCCCCCAGTGAATTTTTACACAAGCTCCCCCCTTTGGTTTTTCTTGCCCCGCCGAAAAAAATCGCTGATACGTCTCGAATTGACCAAATTTCTCCTAAAAATCTAAATTTACCCCCAATTTTTTTTCTGGAGGCTGCCCATCCCCAGACCCCTGCAGCTTTGTGGCTTACTAATATTCCTTGTTATGTTATTTCATTAAAGCCTTTGCATATTTAAAAGAGTAGATTATGCTAAAAAAGTCTTCAATTTTTTTCTGGGGGCTGCCGCCCCCAGACCCCTGCAACCTATGGCTCAGTGGTTTGGCGTTTTCAATGCGCGTGTAAGTACTAAAATCACTAAAAACTTCAACTTCGAAATTGCTATCACTGAGTAAGCAAAAAAATGGACAAGGTGCGACCCCCCCTTTTCAAAATCCTGACAACGCCCCGGGCTGCCGGCACTGAATCAAAGTTAGCCGGAAAATATTTTCCGATGCGCCTCCAATTGCCTGAATTTAGCCTAAGAATCAAAAATTCTCCATTTTTTGGTACTGGGGGCTGCATTTATATACTTGTGTAATACACTGTCCGATGTGACCTTCCCATCTTTTGTATCAATTTTCTTGTCCGAAAAATTTTTTGATACGTCTCCAGTTAACTAAATTTGGCCTAAAACTTAAAATAATCTCGGATTTTTTTCTGGGGGCTGCCGCCCCCAGACCCCTCCCACTGTAGAAAATCGAAAAGTCATCCCCCCTAAATTTTTTTATGTGAACGCAATTGTATATAGATGGATGTATGACTGGAAATTTTGGTTAAAAAGATGAGTACAACGCCGTTTAAAACTGTCAGTAAAAAGGAACAAGTCATCGTAAAAAAGAACACTCAAAAATAATAAAGAACAAGTTTTGAGCAGTCGTCGATTTAAAAAAAAACCCTGGTTGTCTACCACGAGATATGATATACTAAAAATACACTCCGACAAACATCTTCCTACCAAATACAATCGTTTCTAAACTTGTGAAAAGACAAGAAGAGTGGAATGATGTTTATTTGATATTACTTGTTAGTGCTAGTGATTGATTAAAAAAGATGAAGGTAAAAAAATGAGACAACGCTTAAATTTCAAGCAGTTGACCCGAGATACCCCAGGAGGAAAAACTATCGGTATCGGTATTTTTGAAATTTTAAATTACCAATACCGATATGCCTATTATCGGCCGATACCGATAATCGGCCAAACAATAAAAATTATATACTGGTGTTTAATTTATATATAGGTGTATAGAATAACGTGGAAAAACTTTGATTTAAGAGTTTGGAGGGGGGCCTGAAAATTGAAAAAAGACCCTAATCGTGTCGTAATTCTTCTGTTCTGCTGCACTGACGAATTTCAGGCCAATGTTTCCACGGAGCCAACAGTGGACGGTTTGTACGCCTCCAAAAGTCCACCACTTGCTCATCACGGCGATGACTTCGTCAGCAGCTCTCTGGATGAGTCCGATTTGGTTGGCAACGGCAGGGCGTCCGCCACTTTCGCTGCCCTCAACGGATCCCAGCCGCATACAGCTTCGCCCGGTCTACGAGCCAAATCTGTGCCTACTGTAGGATTTAGATTATTTTTTAGAATTTTCGGTAAAATTGTCAAGTGGATGCAATTTTCGAGGGGTGTTGACAAATTTGTCGAAATTTTTGGTATTACTTTTCGTTTTCATCGGAAGACGTGTATAAATTTTACTGTTTATTATGATATGTATTATGGCGTATTGCTATGATAGGACCTCGGTGGCGTAGCCAGAAAAAAATTTCGGGGGGTTTGACTTTTAGATTTTTTGAAATGTGCTAAAATACACTTAATTGCAATTTTAACGGAAAAAACGACACATATTAGCATACACGTAACGGGGTCAATATTTTGGGGGGGCCTCTCCGGCCAAATTTTAGGGACCCTCCCCCCCAGATCGACCAAAAATACCCTAAATTTTGCAAAATTTTCTAAAAATTTCGCCAAAAAGTGCCATTTTTTCTAAATTTTGCCCAAATTTTGGGGACCCTCCCCCCCGGGTCCTCGATTTTGGGGGGTCCCCCCACCCATCCCTCCCCCTCATACATGTATGCATATTAGCATATTTCTTTCAGAAACAACGCTAATTTTTGGACCAGAGCGGCATCAAAAGTAAAATTAAAGCTCAAAACACCGAAAATTACAAAACTGCTACCGACGAGGGTCCAGAAGCTAGCAAATTTGAAAACTTTCAGAAGTTTTTTGACATTCCGGTCAGCAAATTTACAAAAACTGTTATTTTTGCTACAGTTAACAGCTAAAAGGATACATCAAACAGTGTATTAAGCAAATAAATAGTGTACAATGCATACACATGCACTCGATTTAGCAAGAAACATTATATACTCTTTACTTTTTTTGTTGTTTTCTGTTATTACCTAGCGGAGCGTGCTGTTTTCTGTTTCTGCTATTACCTAACATGCTATTTTCTGTTTCTGTAATTATATACCTAACGTTCTGTTTTCTGTTTCAAGTTTTTTTTGTTGTCACTAGTTTTCTTTTGTTGCGTGAGCGTGATCCATGCTTTCTGGAGTAAACCATTTTGCATTTGCATTGACCTACAAGGTAGCAGGGGTCTGGGGGCCGCAGCCCCCAGAAAAAAATTTTTGAGGAAATTTTTGATTTTTAAGCCAAATTTGGTCAATTGGAGACGTATATATCCGAAATTTTTTCCGGCCGGACTATAAAAACCAAAGGGGTCACCATTGTGTAAAATTTCAGTCGGAAAAAATTTCGGCTATGCCGTAAAATTCCGCCTGGCTACGCCCCTGGGACCTAGGACGAGTTTATAGATAAATCTAAAGAGCAAAGACTAAAATCTGACGCTGACCAAAAACAAAAGAGAAAACCAAAACCAAAAAGCACTGAGAGAGACAAAACAAACAGATTAACCAGTGTAAAAAGTAAGTAGCTCTGTCACCTCTGTTTCTTTGTCACTGGGATAGCCAGGTTTTTGTCTTAGACTCCTTCATTATCCAACTTTGTCCATTTTTGCAGGTGGTGTGCTACGAGCGCTGTCGTCTGTGGCTGTCTCTGGTGATCGGCGTTGTATTTCGCTTCATTCTCTGTCAGCCCAAGTCGCCCCTGGGCGCTGCCTTCTATCAGAGCGGCATTGTGATTCCATGGCTGCTTGCCGAAATAGCTTGGGAGCTGTATGGTTACGTGAGCCAGGGCCCAGGCTATACCAGTCTACCCGCGCATGGCTATGTGATGGACTTTTTCCTATCATTCGGCTATTCCGATGCTTTTGCCACAGTTGTTGGTCGCTTCATGGAGGCTTTTTGTAGAGTTATTGATGATTTGACATTTCTACTAACGGGATTCTTTGCCACGCATATTATAGTACCATTGCAATAGGTCTATTGTCTATTATGCAAAATGTTTTGTTGGGATTTTTGTATGTTTGTACTTATCTGGCTTAACATGATAGAATTTTATTATTTTGTATGCAATATGCATGCATAAAAATTCAACATATATATCTAGTGGTTGAAACCTTTCGAACATTTTTCAAGTTTTTCTTGAGTGGGCCTAGGCGCATAATAATTGTATTAAGTTTTGGTTTATTACTAACTAACGTGAAACGAATTTATCTAAAGTGAAATTTCTCTGTTTCGTTTATCTTGTTGAATAAGTTGCACACCCCACATAAATTCTTTTTTGTTTGTGATCTGTGCTTTTAATTAATTATATGTAATATATTTCATTATATGGTACATAAATATCTTACTTGTTAGTATTATATACGGTTACACCAAAACCCTGTGAAGTTGTGATAAGAAGTGATGCAGTCCAAAGAATGACAAGGAATCAGAATCTAACGAAGAATTGGTGGCTTCTGATGCAAAATAAAGCATGACATGCTTATACATATATTATCTCGAAGAAAACTATTTATCAGACTCAGGGTTGGCAAGTCTCGGGTTTGCAACCGAGACCGAGACCGAGACCGAGACCAAGCAACCGAGACCACCCAAACGAGACCTACGAGACCGAGACCAGCCCTGGGGGGTCCTTTTTTCAAGTTTCAATTTTAAAAATTTAAACACTTTGAAATGTGAAAAAATAGTGATTAGGTTACAAAAAGTGACCATCAGGTTAGGTTCATGAGTGTATGACTTGCGAAGTTGCGACTAGTTACGAGTGCGAAGTTGCGAGAAACTTAACATTGTAAACGACCGCAAGCATGAGAGTAAGTGATTGACAGCCGGACTATAGGATTATTTTTCCGCAATTCTGTCAACTTTTGGAATGTTTTAAAAGTTTCGCACACTTCTTCGCATACCACAGTGTGTTTTATAGTGCATTGCATACATCTATTTGCACTTTGACAGTCTGACTCAGGTGCCAGCGTAGAATCGTCCGTGCTGGTGCAGTGGTGCTACTATCAGAAGTGCTACTAGGAACATCATCACGGACCAGAAAAGTTTCTCCAGCTGACACAGTTAGGTGGGGGGGGAAAGGTTTGATGCCTCAACCACTCCATAGCCCAAAAAGCATTTGATTGTGCCTAGGTTTTTTCAGATACTTAATGCTTTGATATGCGTTGAGAGGTTGGGGCTCAAGAAATTCAATTAAACTGCCACCCAATTCGCGCTTCGTAACGTTGCTGAAACCAGCAAATTTTTAGTTACAAATCAACTACGAAGTTAGCACTGTTTGGTAAATGATGGTCAGTATTTCTAATATACTGTTTAACATTATGCTTGAGATTGAGTGGTTCCACATACAAATGCAATATCGCTAAGTCAGACAACCCATTCTATGTAGCTCAAACTTTAATTAATAGCTCGATGTACAAAGTTTAAACTTGAAGTTAGCTTGCCCGTGAACTGACATTCTTCTGCGGCAGACAGTTTTGACTTTTGACCATGCCATGCTTGGCAGTCTATTTGGAATCTTAAATCGTAAAAAAAACCTTCGTGATTGTAAAAAATTTTGAAAACTTCCAGCCTCATCTGAAATACCGAGACCACCCTATGGCAGGTCTCGGTTTTCCTACCCGAGACCAGGACCAACCGAGACCGGCCTAGTCTCGGGTTTTTTCAAACCGAGACCGAGACTGCCAACCCTGATCAGACTATA